>CM032898.1:1095000-1150000 GCA_019176425.1 Megalops atlanticus | reverse complement strand
TCTATCTGTCTCTCAGTCTGTCTGTCCATCTGCCTTACTGTCTCTGTCTCTCTCTCCATCCAACTCTTAGTCTGTTTGTCTTACTATCTCTGTCTGTCTTTCTGTCTGACTGCCTCTCTCTCTGACTGTCTGTCTAACTCTTGGTCTCTCTCTGCCTCCATCTGTCTGAATCTTTGTCTGACTGTCCCAGAATTTATTTCTGTTTCTACATTAGTCTTTTTCTCCTCCCATCTGTCTGTCTGACCATTTGTGTTTTTGTCTCTGTTCAAGTCTCTGCTGAAGGGACTGTCCTGCATGTGTTCATGTGTGATCAGTGTCTTCCTCTCTCTCCTGTTCTAACATGGACCTAATCAGGTTATAACCTGCACCATGACCTCATATCTCTCACCCCCTCTCTCTCTCAGAGTGTTCAGCTGCAGATGAAAGCTCCGAGCGGTGATGTCATCCCTGCGTGTGGGTTAGGTCAGGTGACGCAGACGATCCTCCTCCACAACCCCAACAAGGTGCGCTCCCTCCCCGTTCCCTCCTCCCTCTGCCTGACTCTCTCAGTCACTTATATTCACCTACACCCTGCCCCTTCAGGCACTTTCTTTTGTTATTTCTCAGTGCTGTACCAGGGTGAGTGTGTTTGAGCAGTCTACTGCATCATTGTGTGTGAACAGTCTCTGTATGCCGTACCAGGGTCAGTGTGTATGTAAGTCCTCTCTGTCTCCCCAGGTGGGTCTGCGGATGCGGGTTCGAATTTCGTACTGCGCTCAGGGCACCACCTTTCAGGAAACAGTGCAGATCGATTCCTTCCCCACTGTGGCTTGCCAGTGACAGCTGTCAGTCAACACAAACACCTGTCAATCAATCTGTCCGTCAGGGCTCAACATCAGGTGACCTGCGACTGTGGGGAATTCCGCTGCGCCTGGAATCTATCACTCGACCAATCATATCGCTCCGCTATCCAACCTGGACTCCTGTCAATCAACTGCTGTGTCAGCTGACACTTCAGCACTGTTCAGTGGTGGACCTCCATCAATCATGACAGCCGTCACTCAGTGAGTCACCTGTAGATGAAGCCTGACACAATGCAGAGATGCAGAACTGCTCATCTGCTCTCCACCCCCCGGACAGCTGTCAGTCACCTCCCACAGGAAGTTCACCACCTCTTCAATCTGTTCAGCCAGCAAATCCTGAAGCCCACTCTCATTCCCGTCCTCTCCCCTCTGAATCATTGCCCAACCCAACTGTCAATCATCAGTGATGCACCAATCAACACTAAAAGAACAAAGTGGATGTTATAGAATGGTCCAATCCTGCGAGTCCACTCTGAAAAATGTCCCGTCAGGATATGTGCGTGAGACGTGAGTGTGGACATGCTGCAATGTGAAATTTAGATTTGTCACACCTGAGTGAGTTGTGTTACCTGTGACCAGAGAGGGGGATTCTGATTGGTCAGTCAGCTACACAATCAGCATTCCCTTCAGCACTTTGTTCCCACCCACTTTTACCCCCCCCCCCCTTCTTTTCCCTCCTCTAAACTCCCCCTTTTTTCCCTCCTCTAAACTCCCCCCTTCTTTTCCCTCCTCTAAACTCCCCCATCCTTCCCTTCTCCCCTCAGCCCTCCGTTTCTGTTTGGATAAGTCTGCCTGTGTTTGGGATCTGAGGTAAAGTGGGGTTTTAAGTGTATTTTTGGGTGAAATTTTATAGGAGTCTGTGACTGGTATAATGCTCCCCCCCATTTCCTGAGTGTTTTAATGTGCTACCAGTCCAGTCCCTACAGAGGGCTGTTGCTGAGTCCTCTCTCTCCCCCTCCCATCAAAGCACAAAGCGCGAGTCTGTCCCTTCGGTTAGAGTGTGCGGTGAGGGCTGCCGGCTGGCTCACCCTTGCGGTCTGGTACAGAATACAGGCCGTGCAGATGCCAGCCCTGTCCAGCAGCACAGCGTCCCCCAGCGCCCCCTGCTGGTGAGTCAGGCACCCACACTCTGCCCGAATGAAGCTGCATGCCAAGTGTCTTCCACCGACTCCTGTCTGTGAAAGCTCAACTTGCGCAGACTGCAGTGTGAAGAAGAATGAATAGGAATGGGCATTCCAAACTGGGAGAAAAAAGGGGAAAATCAGTTTTAAAAAAGCATAGTGTGCATCTGTTTTTATAAGGCTTCCGTCAGAGGAGAATCCTTCCAGACAGCAACATGAACAGATCCTCATCCCGCACTTTTACCTGCTTCAACTTTACAGTCTCTTGTCCAGATGTACCGTGCAGCTTTCACTGAACAGAAGCACCTGAATTAAGGGCAGACGATGGCAGCTCAAGATTCAAACCCGCCCCCCCTGCTGCCTTAACACACAGGGATCCTGTCTGAGATGCACAACAGAGTGGCTTACATGACTTATTCTGGGGTTGGGGGGGTTACACTACTCAAACTGCGAGGGGGTCGGACTATTTACACTACAGGGGCGGGGGGTTGCAGTGAAACAGTGTGTTTTGTTGACAGTTTGAATCCTTGCGTTGATTTTTTTTAATAAAGCTTATTGAAAACACCTCTGTCAATCAGACCTTGCAATACTCATGGACAGACACAGCCACTACAACCAACTAACGAGAGAAACAAAGTCAAACATGCTGATGAGTTCAGTTTTAAAGAGTCTGCCTCATCACCTGTAAACCAACAATTTTAACTTAATTTGCTGATTTATTCCCTCACACAGGGAAAGAGTTAGGATGGAAGTAAGAAAGTAATTAAGTCTTTTCAAGTGTCCAGCTGGAACACATGAACAAGGGTTTATTTTCTACAACAGGTATTTTTTCCTAAATGTAATTTCAGGTTCTCATTAGATGCGCATGTTAAATTACAATAGAAATGTGAGGTACACTTCATTTCCCAAGGTTACTGTCCAAGGGGGCCTTTGGGTCTTGCTTTAATGTACTGGATAAAAATATCATATACTATTTAGGAAACTAATGAAATGCTTGGACCCACTGGACCCATTTTCTTAGAAAGAGCTGCATATGCATACACATGCATGCGCACGCACACACACACACACACACACACTGATGACACTGCTACAGAGCAACAGTCAACGTCACACTTTATTCACAAACAAAGCGGTCCATGACCTCGCCCACTACGCCATCACACTGCGCACACCCACAGATCTTTATACTCTCTGCACAGGCACTTGTATCTCTCTCACTGCCCTCTAACTGCCTATCCCATCCACATAAAGATCGGCGGACCCATACTGGGGCACAGCGATTCTGATATTCACAAGAAGGGGACAAAGAAAAGGAAAAAACAGGTGCTGGCTACTATATACTTTACATGTACAGACCTCACTACCAGGAACCTACAGCGTGGGTAAGATTTCAGCATCACAGAGTTCCATCAGATGCGAGGTCAACAGAAACTCTATGGTGATGAAAGAGGGTCTGCTGGTTACGAAGAGGCCAGGTGAACACTGGGCCTGTGGGGGACCCCGCCTCTGAGCGCCAGAACGAGATGCAGCACTGAGCCACCCTGGATCTTGTAGTCTGCAGCAGTCTTCTCATCGTTCCTGAGAGAGATGACGACAGCAGGAGCCTCATTACAGCACAGCCAATCACACGCATACACGTGCACACGTGCGCGCACACACACACACACAGGGTGGAAACAGCAAAACTCTTACATTTGTTTTCCACTATAGATGAGTCTCTGCTGCTGAGGTGGAATTCCCTCTTTCTCCTCCACCCTTTCTTTAATCCTCTCCACCTGCCAGAGAGAAGAAAAAATGGCATACACTGTTACAACCACTAACACTGCGCTGAGAGAGAGGATATATACACACACTGTCTGACTCAACACCACAGTTAGCGCGCAATGAGCAAGAAAGGTGGTTTAAATGCGCTGCAGTCATATTATGGATAAAACCGTTTTTCCTCACAAACCTACCTTGTCTGTGGGCTCAATATCGATCTCGATCTCTTTGCCTGTGAGTGTCTGAGAAAGAGAAAAAGACATGGCATTACATATGAAAACTATTTCTGGAAATCTTTGCTCCGCCATTCTTGACACAACTACCTGATACTCCATCGCCTATTCGCCATCTAGCCAATAACCGGATTAACCCTGTTTACCTGCTACTTCGTCGTATGTTGCTTAGATAAACACATATTTTGCATCAAATTCAGGTTGTGAATTCTGATGCAGAAAGGATTGCCGTGACATACTACTCCTTCGCTACACGGACACACTCCTCCATACCCACGCTCTTATTAGCTAGCTAATGAAGACTTCATCTAGACTAACAAATTCTTACACCTAGCTAAACTAGCCAACTGCATTTGTCTTGCTCCATGGAATAACGTTAAACTGAACTATCGCCGGCCAAGGGAAGTGTGGTGTAGCTGGTAACACGAAGTTTTACCGCAACAGTGTAGTTATTTATACCACAGACTGTCTCCCTTCGAGTACTGAAGCTGGACCCAGTTCTGCTAATTAAAGCTGATTTTTCAGAGTCTTACCTTAACTTTAATCAGCATTTTTGCTTTCTCGGTGGTTTCTAACTCCGTCCAGGGTAATTTCAATGAATGGATAATTTAGCTGTATTCTCCTCAATTAAATTCGTTCTTATTAAGCTGCTAACGAAAATATGATTTTGATGTTTTTATCCTGTTTCCTCTTTCTCTCCGGGTCTGGAGTGCGTGTACACTTCCTGTGTAACAGCACAGTAGCTCGGCTTCCTCCAGCTTCATGTAAAATAAGGTTCCGTCTGAGAATCGTGGTCATCATAGTCAGCACCCCTGGATCATCATTCTCATATAACTTCCTGTAAGTCCAACAATTTACCGATTGTTAGCGGGCTTTTTGGGACAAACCATGTAACGCTTGTATCTGCCACTGCGTAAGTGCTGGGAATGCAATTTTTTTCTCGTTGATTTTGCACCGCCCATCACCCCTTCATTTGAATTCGAACGCCCGAAACGGGCATTTCCCACCGTTGGGCAAGGTAACAGGTCGCCACCAACGTAATAACGCTATATTTTACCCCCAAAAAAGTCAGCACACACCTAACTATAAAGAAAATAATGATGATTAATCGCAGAAGCGCCATTACCACGCGCGTGCGCGGAGCCCAACAGGTGAGAACTGTTCAGTTAATTGGCCGTAGTTAGTTCATATATAAAAGTGCAAGGTGCTGTGAATCGTAAAATAATTTATTTAACCAGTGGATATGATCTTTCTATGGCGATGTGTTCTGGTCTTGATTGGTGCGGCCACTGCAGTGTCTATCAAGAATGAAAGCGGTACCTGGTTTATACCGACGATTGCAGGGCTTTGCGTACGAATTACTGCCAAAATTGTCATGTTCCATTGCTTTCGCTTGAGCAACTAGCTGGTGTAAACATTTTTTTAATCATCCTATTCAATGGGTGATTAAAAAATCTTTTAAAACTTTATCTGAAATATTTTACAGTTTGAGCATTGTTTGGATTGTGCTTTTTTTCCCCTCCTCCTTTCACAGCCATCAGTGTTGAGTGTGACACCAGCAATTTCAAAGTGAAATGGAGAGTTAGCCAGGAGTGGGACTCCGCACGCCTCTTCCTGGGTACCTGCTTACCTGTCCGACTGTCAGCGCTGCCTGGAGGAGAGTGGGAGGCGGAGTTCTTTGCCAGACTGCCTGACTGCCTCATCAATCGGGAGGTATATACGCCCACCTGACAGCACTGCGTCGCTTTGTAGGGTCTGTCTGGGTGCTAACTGCTGTTCCCTCCTCAAGATAACCGGAAAGTGGTTGGTCTACACAACCAATCTGACCTACAGCCCTTTCGGCAAGCCTAACACCCCAATAGTCTCTCACCCTATTGAGTGCCGCTACAGAAGGTAAGGTTTGACATCCAAAACGCAGCTTCGTTGTCCGATTACTACATTACCCACATGTCTTTGCTGCGTGTAGACCAAGTGACATCACCACACCAGTTGACAATCCAGCCTATGGGAGTGCGTACGGCCAGGGGAGACTGCTGTTCTTCATGCAGCTGATGAAGGGTGAGTGGCCTTGACTTGTGGCTCTGACCCTGTGCTTATTTCACAGATATATTTATTAAGACCACATAATAAGCTCCTGCATTCCTGCCATCCTCCGTCTGGGACAGTTCCGTTGGAAATGGGGAGGTTCTGGTGTCCGTTGCTACGGATGCTCCGTTCTAGACCAGACCCCTTCCAGAATGTTCATAACTAGTCAGCACACTCGAGCACTTTAAACCATCACGATGGCTAAGACCTAAACCTGTCAACCTGAAGCACGCAGAGCTGAACATCAGTAATGAACAGAGGGCCTCTCCGGATTTCCCGCAGATGATTTCAGCAGTCCTGCCGGGTCGACCACCTTTCCCCTGGGCGCCCTCATCCCGCTCTGGGCAGGGGTGCATCAGGCGGCCCATCTGCCCCTGCTGCTGCTGCTGGAGGAGTGTGTGGCCAGCACCACCCCAGAGCTGGACCCCTCCGGCCAGGTCTTCCCCATCATCACTAACGGGGGGTAAGCTGCTACCCCATCATCACTAACGGGGGGTAAGGGGGCTTACCGGGGGTTTAGGGATGTGACCACTGGGAGGTCTTCCAGCCAGATGTTGGCTACATTGCTGATGTTACAGACAGCGCTTTAAAATAACTTCATTACAATCTTCTCATTGGTAGGCGATGTTGTTAAAAAAAAAACTGAATTGTGAGACCAGTTTTTAAGCATCCTTTTGGAAAGTGTCTTTGTGGCTTTCCTTCTCCAAAGATGTCTGGTGGACAGCAAGAAGGGAAGCTCCAGGTTCCTGCCCAGACACAGAAGTTCAGAACTGCGTCTCCTTCTACAAAGCTTCAAGTTTGCTCTCGGAGAGGATGTGAGTCATCTGTAAATCTGGCTTGTTGCTTTTAGGTGTTATGTTACATTACATTCATTTAGCAGATGATGTTACCCAGGGTGACTTCCAGCACACAATATCAGAAGTGTATCAATCCATGTTAAATGAGCAACAATGTCAGACCAGTGTCTGTGAGCATAACACCATTTAAGCCCTACCACAGGTTAACTTGTGTTAACCTGAGTAGACAGCCCAGAAAACTAAGGGAAGCCAAGTACACACACTACCATACATCAGTCACTAGATCACAGAATGGATAACGCATTGTGATACTACACCTAAAATAAACAGCAAGTAATATAAGTACTGCCTCTTCCTGTCATTAATGCTCAGGTCTACATTCACTGCAAGCTTGTGGCCTGGGACCCCCAGAGCTTTGACAGCAGTAAGAAGGCCTGCCACTACAGCAAGGAGTTCCAAGGGTAATGAGCAGAACGTTGCACGCGCGATGCAGTGGTGTAAACGTCCAGCCAATCGTACACCCTCTTCCAAAGGTGGCAGCTGCTGGATGATCCTTCCCAGAATGCTGTCTGCAGTTGCTGCGACTCTGAGTGCACACACAGGAAGAGGCGGGGCGCAGACTCGGGTACTTCCTGTCGTGCCATTCACTTAGTATGTTCTTGTTATGATTTTGTTCTTGTGTGTTTTTTTTTTTTTGTTTTCCCCCCCACTTTCTGAAGCTTCATTCTTCAGTTGCTACTGTCTGCTCCTGCATTTTGGCATTTGTCTGCAGAATAAGGCAGACAGACTCAGTGTAAAGGCGGGACAGTTATGCTGGCAGTAATGGGGCTCTGAGACTCAGATGGGACAGTTACGCTGGCAGTAACAGGGCTCTGTCTCTCAGATACGCAGGGTGTGGTGCAGAAGGCCATGCTGGGACCACTCCGCATCATTCAGACCTCTCAGCAGCTGGAAATTGCAGAATCCATTGAGCCTGTTGCAGCAGAATAAGGTTGACAGACTTGCTCTTTGCCCAGGCTTTTTTTTTTTTTTTTGAAAGGGCTACACATTTCTAAATTTAATCAAACATTTTTAGTTTTATTTTTTTTTATCTCCTATTGGACTGCAGTTGCCTGGATGCTGTAATTGGGTTCATCGGGTGGTGGGTAAGCTTGCGGATCTGTGCCCAAACAACACTCTGACTCCTGGGTCTGGACTCCTGATGGTACCAGTGGCTCAGACTCCTTCCTATTCCAGAGGCAGGTGTGTGTGTCCAGGCCCCCTCGTTCTACCTGCTGCAGGTGCACCTGTGGGTGGAGCTGAGCACTCAGGTGGAGCAGAGGTGTGTTGTGGAGTCAGGCCAGCTGCAGGCTCCCGCTCAGTCCAACAGCCTTGTGAAGTCTCTGTATGACCTGCTTCAAATAAACAAACCCAGACTGGAGTGGCATTTGCTTTGAAGATGTTTTTTTTGGAAGCCTCCTGTACTGTTTTTTTTTTTTTATAAACCTCCTAACAATTTAGGATGCTTTCATGCTCAAGAGATTTCTACTATTATTTACATTTTGCCATCTGCCTGTATCTTCTGTTGCTTTTGTGTATCTTTGTAACCACCTAACTGGAAGTAAGTGGTCCCTTTACTTTCCAATTCATGTCATACAGCTTATTTATAAGACTGAATGCAGAGGTCAGTTCTCAGGACCAGCAGAGGCTTAAGAATCTCATGATACACAGAGTTGTCCTCTGGTTTGGAAGCTCTTGCTGTCGGTCAAAACTGACTGGGACCCAATAGCATTGCAGCACAATGTGGTTGTTGGTGCCACAGGCGGTGGACAGATGGGGTAAGCCCTCTCAGTATGAAGGTCTGAAGGAGACCCACACGGCTTTTGGCAGGAAATTTGGATGGACGCATAGATGTATCCTGATGCTAAAGAGTTTTGCAAGGATCTGTGATGTAAGCTTGCATAAACACACCACAGCCCATACAGTTTTATTAGTTTTACAGTAACTGTAATATGTAAAATAGCCAACAGGAATACACAAAACTGGCATACAGCATAAGCAGCCAGAGGAGTACACAGACAAATCAATAAACAAATACATTTTTGACAACCATTGCATAGATTGTAGATTTAAATCTTGATTTTTTTTTTTACCAGAGTAACCCATTTCATACTAAGACGTTTCCTGAAGAGGAAGGGGCTTACGGCCAAACGTCATACGGAAGTAATGTGTACCTGAAACGGCCATTACAGTTTGCTCACGGCGTGAGGTACCTCTTTCTACCCTCGCATCTCTTCCTCGTCTCGGTCGTAATCGAGAATTGAGGAAAAGACGCGAGGACTCATTCGTGAAGTAACTGCATGAATCCTCTCCAGCAAGGTGGCGTCATTTTTTTTACATGACGGCGAATGTTTTGAATTGATCGGTCGGGACGAATTCATGCATACAGCCAGGTGCAGCCAGGAGATCCTAAACATGTCGCCATTGTAAATAACATTAGCTGTAGCTTTTGTTCTGTTTCTTGAAGCCTGAATTCCTGCAAAATATTTTAAAAGTTATCTGACTCCCTTCAGATTCGTTTCATGAGAGAGCCCTCGAATGGTAAAATTTGCAGGTACAAATGTCACGAGTATTTGTCACTCAGACCTGCGTAATAATATTCATTCGTGACGAACGTGCATCTGGACATTTACCTAAGATCAGCTCTGTGGAAATAAATAAACGCCCCGGGGTTTATTTATTTATTTTTAATTGACTGTAAATTGGGCCCCGGGCAAATGATCTGAGATCAGCTTGCTCTTCCTAACTCCATCCGTTTGGTGTTTTATCAGCATCAGGTGCCAAGGTCAGAAAGTACCGACACCTTGGAAAGCTCGGATAAATGACGCATGCGTTGATGCATTCTGCGTATCCGCTACCATTTTGCAGGCGAGCTTCCAACAAACGTTGCTCGTCAATTTTGTGGTTAATACGAAACAAATATTGCATTTGACTCTATGCGTAGAAGCAGTTCCATGATGGGTTATGCCACCTGTTTGCTTATTAGAATCAAATACTGTCGAGACACGTTTATAACGTTCGGTTCCAAATCTGGTGATGTAGTACCTTAGAGATGTAGTGCGCGTGCATCTTGTCTTTTTTAAGGTGAGACTGTTCTGAGTTCTCCAAGCTTCAGGTTGTCCTCCAACCTTTACAGCTGAAATCAGTGAAGCCAATTAGCTGTAACCACGCCCTATAAAACGCACCCGCGTTCAGCTTCTTCGAGATCATTCAGCTGAAATGGCGATTAGCTGGTTTGACGCGCTTGTGGTGATTGTAGTTGCCGCTGATGTGGTTTATGCAGGTAACATCTGCTCTAGCTACTGTTGTTACAAAGGTTTGCCCGTTTGCACAGATTAATTGAATTGAAAAGGTTTTTCTATAAACACTCTTAGCTGGCTTTGGATGGTTTGCATGCCTCTTTCAAGCTGCCCAGCACCTTGTTCTGTCTCACTGGCAGATGTTACAGTTGACTGTGGGAACGGCACGGTCTCACTGAAATGGACAGTGAGCCGGTTGTCAAATGTGGATCCCAATCTCTGCCTCCTGGGTCACTGCCTTCCCACCAGCACCTCCGTCTGGCCAGGAGGAGAGCAGGAGGTGTCTTTCTATGTCCGGCTCGATGACTGCTACTTCCGGAGGATGGTAAGGCTCCTGGCCGTGGGCCTTGACCCTGATCTTCAGCAGTCTGAGCCGCTCCTCAGTAGGGGCTGCCTGCACAATGTGGGCATTGGTGGTGTGTTTCTTTCTTTTTTTTTTTTTTTTTGTCTGCTCTCTTTAGAGGACATGCCTGTCACTGTATACTCAGTCCAGTTAAAAGGTATTGCTTGCAGCTTTCAGTACATCATTTAGTCTACAGAGTCTCGAAGTGCACTATATGTGGATTGTGACACTATAAAAAATGCAAATGAAAAGTAAATTTTAAATGTTCTGCTGGTGTTCATGTTTACAACAGGAAACTGCATTAGTGGCCATTTTTATCTATGGCAGTGGTATGACTGTGGGGGGAAAAATGCGCATGTGCACTTTAACACTAACAGAATAATGATGGATTTATATTTTGTCACCTATCAGGCAATATTTAAACCAAGGGTAGCTCATTCTGATTGGTTTAGTGTAAGTGCTGTTTTTTAGGTGACGGCTAATTTAATCTATTTTAACATGAACAGCTTATTGTGAGCTCACAGATCAGTCTGGCAGAATACGCTGGCAGTGTGAGTGACCAGGTAGCCCATCCTGAGGAGGGAGAGCAGATTTTTCGGATCATCCTCCGTTGGGTTTGACCTGGAATTAATCCTGAGGTGTTTGTCTCCCTGCCTCATTTGCAAGGTAACGCGTAGCCAGTTGATCTACCTGAATGAGCTGACCTACACGTCTGTGCCTGGTTCTGGCCCCTCCTTCTCACACCCAGTCATGTGCATTTATGAGAGGTGAGCGAGCAAGAGAGAGATGACCCCCTTTCTCTACACCCATGGTGAAGTGGCATGCGGGTGCTTCTGCATTGGGGGTTTGTGTCTAACCTACGGATTCCTCTGAAGGTGTAAAGATGACATGCAATGCCAAACTCATTTTGCAGTCATGTAGCGTAATTTGTGTGTGAATTTGTTTATATACTGTATCTCACACGCACACGATGCTGGTTGCATGCTTTGTTTTGCACCCGGAGCTCCAGCCTGCTGTGAGCTGCTGTTCAGGCCTGTTGACCGTTGCTGTGCTCTGTGTTCTGTGTGCAGGCCGGACGGCTGGGCCCCACCCCTCTACAGCCCTGTGTGGAGTGTGCACAGCTACAGCGGCCTGGATTTCTTCATGGGGATCATGAAAGGTGCGTCGGCCTCACACTGACTCTCTCTGCTCCTCTTTCCCTCGCTCTCCCTCCTGCCTCACACCCCTGTACCTCATGTGGAAAGCGGCTGGTGTAGGACCTCCCAAAATACTCCCACGTCTCGCCTCAGCTGGTCTCCCTAACCTGGCTACTGGTAGCGGCATACACTGCATTAGACAGGACAGCAGCGGTTTATCGGTGACCGGAATGGGTTTCCCATATGTAATTATCAGACCGGCCAGACCTCTTGGCCGTGCCTGCCTTGTGGGGCCACACCCCTGTTCCCCTGGCCCTGATGTGGGGGAGTGGGCTTCTCGCAGCGGTCAGGACAGGGGAGTCACTGGCTGTCTGCCGCCACAGAGTGAAAACCCGCCTTTTCAGCCTGTCCAGTGCCACTCCTATTGGATGGCTGCAGCTTTCTATGTCACTTCAGTGGTGTTGCTGTTGTAGTGTGGTGACACTTTATGAGCTGTTCATAAGGCTTTATAAGCATGAATGCCTCACGGCTGCAGGCCGGTTTGACACTTGTTTCCCGCAGATGACTTCAGCAGTCCCGCCGAGTCGACCACCTTTCCCCTGGGCGCCCTCATCCCGCTCTGGGCAGGGGTGCATCAGGCGGCCCATCTGCCCCTGCTGCTGCTGCTGGAGGAGTGTGTAGCCAGCACCACCCCAGAGCTGGACCCCTCCGGCCAGGTCTTCCCCATCATCACTAACGGGGGGTAAGCTGCTACCCCATCATCACTAACGGGGGGTAAGGGGGCAGGATGATTACACTATTCGGGTGACTGTTGGTGGTTTCCAAATATGTACATTTCTCCCATCCCCTTTAGATGTTTTTTGGACAGCAAGATGGGGAAGTCCAGGTTTCAGCCCAGAGCCCAGACCTCAGAAATCAAGCTTTTTCTGCAAGCCTTCAAATTCGCTCTGGGTTTGGACGTGAGTATGAGAGTTGTGCTTTGGGTGGGGGGGGGTGGTGAGATCTCAAAGCTGACCTTACTTCCCACCCCAAGGTCTACATTCACTGCAAGCTTGTGGCCTGGGACCCGCAGAGCATGGATGTGGGTAAGAAGGCCTGCCACTACAGCAAGCAGCTGCAGAGGTAAGGGCAGTGGGGGTTTGGGGTTGTGCTGCATGAACGCTGGCTTAAATGTGCAGCACTCGTCACCGCGTGTGTGTGACTGATGGTCCCCTGAAGGTGGGAGCTGCTGGACGATCCTTCCCAGAATGCTCTCTGCAACTGCTGCGAGTCTGAGTGCAGGCACAGGAAGAGGCGGAGCTTGGCATCAGGTACTTCCTGTCTCCCCCTCTGAGCCTGGCATACTGCTGTAGGGAATGCTGATATGGTGCTTGTTACAGAGAAGGGAAGTGGGGTTGCAGTGAGTGCAGTGCTGAGTCCAGGCTAATGTTAGCAGCTATAGTGATGATGTAATCACGCTGAGCTTCCTGTTTCAGGGCCCTGGGGTCTGACCCATCATGCTGTTGTGGGACCACTGACCATCACTGAGAATGCAGAGGCTTTGGACCACAGTGCATCAGTGAAGTCCTTTCTGACACAATGACAAGGTTCCCAATCTGTCTGCTGTACGGATCATTTTTTGTCTTTTGGATGGGTTCATATTAAAGTTGAATATGCCCCCACCCCTCTGTGGCTTCTCTATGGTCTGTCCCAAACGAACATTAAAGCTGGCTGCATGATGTCATCCCCTGGCTTTTTTTCCTCTTCCATTCCACTCCTCCTGTATTCAGTTTCGGGATTGCAGAAAGGGCTCAAACATCAGTGTTTGCTCCCATTATAACAGTCCTTTGAATTCAGAGTTTAATACTAACTGTAACACAGGTGTCCTTTCTGTAGGACTGTATCGGTAACTGGATTAAGGACTGAGCTACAGTCAGTAATAATAATTAAAAGCACTTAACATTTTAAAAACTGAATTATTAAAAAATTAACTTGTCACATTAATATCCCCTTTTCCACATCAGTCTTTTACCAGCGCAGTACTGTATTTGTGGATTTCCCCCTGTGAATGGCTCTGAGAATTCTTCACGCTTAATACCATTCTTTACACTATTCACCAAAATATAACCGATTTAGAAAGTGATTTGTACTTGTCATTTTGCTCCAGTTCAATACACCTTGCGTTGACATAAAACAAGCAATTAGACATGAGATTATACATGTGTGAAGTGCACATAAATACACATCTGACAATGGAGGGACAAGTTGTTAGATATTGGTGAATCTTTAGGTGAGAGACAAGGAAACAACTTTCGCAGTACAGTATAATGACTCACTCTCTGCTTTGTTCTATCCAGGTTTTTTTTTTCCATGTCAGACATGCCCACATTTCAGCGTTTCTTTCTGCAGTCTGGCAGAGGCTAACAGAGAACGTGTCTCTTCTCTTGAGGTAACACTATGTTCCCCTTTAATAGATGATGTTCCTCCATAGGCAGCTGCAGTTGTTGGATGTAAACCTGAGACTGTTCTGAGTAGATAATGATCTACTCGGTAATGCAATGCAATGTAATCTTCTCCCTTCTTGCTTTGTTAGAGCAATGGATTATCCGTAGCAGGAAGCACAGACACCAAATTCTACAATGAATGGTACATGAACCCTTTTCTCCCACTTCTGTGTCCCTTAATCCACATTCCAGTGGAACATTTCAATGCACCCTGTGATATGATTAAAACATTGTAATGAATAGCATATGACTCTCGAAATGACAAGAGCATGAATGAATATTGAGCTACACTAGTTATGTTGACATACAACGAGCAGTTAAGCATGGGATTATTGTAGAAATGGGTGTGAGGCTTATGCATGTATCTGTTTTACACTGGACGGAGTTCCCAGGTTTGTAGTTCATGCAGGAGAATGTGAAAAGGTGATGTGGATGCATGCTCTTCTGTGAAATCACCTGAACCATAGGGGTATTCAATTACATTTCCTTAATCTCGGGCAGATTTATATTTGGATGAAGGTTTCTCCTCAGGTGAAATTCTTCTTAGCTGCCATCAGCCTGAACTACTCGCTTGACTGAGGTGAGTTACAATATTAATAACAGGTACAGAAAAAAGACCATATGTGGAGCGGTACTGATTGTATTGTAAATGTTTTTGCAAAACAGTGACATAATTTACTGCTTGATTACAAAATATTTGTAGAAACATTGATGTAACAATTGAAAAATAGAACCGATTTAAATGAAAAAGTTGCAAACAGTGAGTTGTACATGTATTTTAAATAGTACCATCCCATAACTGAATTCAATGTAACTGCTTGATCACAGTAGACTGTGAAGTGACTATGATAAAACCGCGTCACCCCCCTACTGAGATCCCTCCACTGGCTCCCAATCGCAGCCAGGATCCGCTTCAAGACCCTGACTCTCACCTTTTCCGCTGCAAGAAAGACTGCCCCGACCTACCTCCAGGGCCTCATCCTACCCTACGCACCCGCTCGTCAACTTCGCTCTGCTACATCCGGACGCCTCGCTCCACCCACCAACAGAACGAAAGGCCCACGCTCCTCACAACGACGCTTTTCCATCATCGCCCCCCAGTGGTGGAATGAACTCCCCACCCCCCTGAGAACAACTCCTTCAATCCAACCCTTCAGACGTGCGCTGAAGACACACCTCT
Source organism: Megalops atlanticus (assembly GCA_019176425.1). Taxonomy (NCBI): domain Eukaryota; kingdom Metazoa; phylum Chordata; class Actinopteri; order Elopiformes; family Megalopidae; genus Megalops; species Megalops atlanticus. Next base: position 1,134,678 of record CM032898.1, on the reverse strand, counting down.
TCAGACTCTACCTGGACTGATACCTCTGCCTCTTTGACCTTGTAACTTTGACGTTGAGAATCTGACTCCTGTCTTGTACTTGTTGCTCACTTACCTAGGTGGTATAGTGGTACTCTATTCTTCCTGTAATTGTATTTGAGATGCAATCCTAGCTCAGATTAGTTGGCTCGCGACACTGACCTTGCGCTCAGCTTCAGCACTATTTGCATTGTATGACCTGTACACATCTTGCTCTTGTGCCTGTTGTTTGCTCACTATTTGCACTTTTGTATGTCGCTTTGGATAAAAGCGTCTGCCAAATGAATAAATGTAATGTAATGTAAAAACTGCATATTTGAAAGTGGCAATAATTAAGGCTTTAGCATGAATATTTTTAATCATAGTCAGGGCAATATAAGCAGTATTATTCACGCCTAATTCCATTCTCAAAACTCATACAGGATGCAGGCACCTGCGATCTCAGCACTATGTGCGACACTGACCCTTGCTCATATGTGGTTAGTGGTGTCCTGTTTGTGCAAATTTTCATGCCACTTTATTGCTCTTTGCTTTCCACCACACCCTTCTCCCATTTTCTCCCTTTTCCTGTTTTGCTGTATAACCAGGCCTGGAAACTCTCCATGTCCTCTTCTGTGAAATCACATGACCAGGTTCTGGAAGCTGCTGTTTCCTTACATTTCTGTTACTGTATTTGCTTTGTATTTGTCACTCCTCAGGTGAAGCTCATTCTAACGGCTGTCAGTCTGAACTCCTTGCTTGATAGAGGTGAGTGAATAAATTCCTAACAGTAGTTCTAAATAAATCATGAGGGGTAGTATTGATTTTAATGTAAACATTGTTAAAAGCAGTTGACTCTGTGTCTGATTATGAAATGTTTGTAGAAAAATTGCTATAGCTGTTAGGATTTGCTGTTAAGATGTACGTGAATTATGATGAGTACTTGTCCATAACTTAGCAGATGCCATGGTAGTTACTAAATCAAGGTAAACAAAATGACTAGAGCCAGAGCTGTAACTGCCACTGCTATAGCTTCGGCTTCAGCTACTTTCACTAGCCTGGCCACTGAAGTCTTCACCTTTTCTGTGTGATGTAAAGGGTTTTCAGTGAACCTGAATGAACACACCGTTTCAGTTTTCATTTGCACTAATTCTGCCCTCCTTTTAATTGGAACTTTAATATTTGGAGACTGTAAAGAAGTTTTATTTGTCTACGTTGGAAAAAAATGAATGGTCATTTGCACTGTTGTAAATAAATTCCCATGATTTCTGTATGTTTAATTAAATCTGCATTTTTGTTTCATTTTTTTAAAATGTCAGCTTTGTTATAATGTGGCAAAAATATCCCCATTTCCCACGTAAGTCGTTTATCAGTGCATTACAGTATTTGTGGGTTTTGCGGTGAGGAGACTCACACTTCATGCCATTCTTCACACTATTCACCAAAATATAACAGATTTAGAGAGTGATTTTTACTTCTGTCAAGTTGCTCCATTAAAAAACTATGCAATTGGATGCATTAACTAGTGCAGGCTTTTTGGCATGATGAAACCAGCCAGGACTATTCAAACCTGGCTTTCTACCGGTCCCTCATCCTGCCTTGCTGTTTAGCTGGGCCTGCAGCTTCATCCTCTTCTAAGGAGCAGATTGTGGGTGGGAAGTGGTGCAGACATCAAATTCCGCAATAGAAGTGAACGAACACATTTACTCTCTCTCTTCACCGACCCTACTTTCCAGTGGAACATTATTGCACCTTGTGGTCTGATTAAAACATCTTAACAGCTAACATGTGACATTTGTAGTGACAAGAGTATGTCTGAAACTTCAAATAAACTAGATGTATTGACATAAAGCAAACAATCAGGCATGGGATTATGGTGGATATGAGTGTGAGGTTTATGCATGAGCCTCTGAGAACAGAGGGAGGTCCCAGGTTTGGAGTTCATGCAGAACAATGTGATAAAGTGATGTGCATGTATGAAATCATATGACCAAGAACCTGAACAATGGGGTACTGAATTATATTTCCATAATCTCAGGCAGACTTATCTGATGACCGTTTCTCCTCAGATGAAACTTCCTTAGCAACCATCAGCCTGAAGTACCTGCTTGATTGAGGTGAGTTACTCTATTATTAATTACGGGTACAGATAAAAGACCATATGTGGAGTGGTACTGATTGTATTGTAAATGTTTTTGCAAAACAGTGACTTAATTTACTGCTTGATTACAAAATATTTGTAGAAGCATTGTAACAATTGAAAAAACAGAACCGATTTAAATGGAAAAAGTTGTGCAAATTCCTTACAGTGAGTTGTTCATGAATTTTAAAGAGTACCATCCCATAACCTAACTGAATTCAATGTGACTACTTAATCACAGTAAACTGTGAAGTGACTATGATAAAACTGCCTGATAAAACCTGAATATTTTTAATCATAGACAGGGCAATGAAAGCAATATCATTCGCTTAAAGTTCCATTCTCAAAACCAATATAGGAGTTGAACATGGATGCTCCTTTCTATAATGTAATTTGTTTTGTTGACCTAATATTTTACTTGTGTGTAAAATGGTCTTTTCTGAAATAATAACCTCAGGTTCTGTGAATTGTATTCAGACTTTAGGATTGAGTGTATGCCTTTCATATCTTAAAATGTCTTCCCAGACATTTACAAAGACAGAACCTGGAAATGTTACTATGGTGTAGAACTCAGTTTTTCCAAAAAATTTCAACCATAATGTACTGTAGGACTCCTGGTGCATTTTAATAAGCATTATCATGTGTAAAGTGATAGGACACATACTGATAAAACTGCATATTTGAAAGCATCAGTGAGTGTAGCTAATAAATTAGCAAGAGTATTTTATTTACAGACAGAGCAAAATAAGCAGCATTTCAGAAAGACAGGTTTGTGAAGTGAATTCTGCTTTGGTCATGTTGCTGCATGTTATCAATCAGACACATTAACTGTTGCGATGTGAAGATGTTTGGCTTGATTTAACCTCCCTGAATCACACAGTTTTTTTCTAGTTTTACAAAGGCCTTGTTTCAACAGAAAAGGTTTGCTAGAGAACAACTGGTTCTCTGGTGTGTCTTAAAGATTTCAAAGCTAACCCATATTAGACCATGTAAACATTGCAATTCCCAACCGCAGCAAAGAACCTCCTTTGACTTTTCAATTTGTACTGAACTGACAATAATTGATGTTTCTTGTAAAAACACATGACATATACTTTAACAACTATTTCAGCTTTGCATCTGGAGTGTTAGACTGCATTTGCCAGTTGTCTGCCCAATTCTGGAGACTTTCTTTAAGCATGACTCTCCTCTGCAACCGTATGTAATATTTATCCAACAGACCAAAACTGGCCAAAATCCAATGAGACAGTAATAAAAACTCTAGTTTTGCTCCTTCCATAAAATTATACTGCCGTGCATTGTTATTGCCCATAGAGCATTAACATTTTCAATTTGGAACGATCTATGGGCCATAACATTGTAAGACAGTATAGTGTACGCAACATCAAAAAGACTTGGATGTAATATTTCACAAAAACCAACCTGGATTTAGACTTTGTGCTGAAGCAGGGCAAAGGGCAAATAGAATGCTGGAATATATGCCAAAAAGTACTGATTACAAATCAAAGGAGGTTATATTAATGTGGTACAGGGTCTTTGTTTAAACTACATTTAGATATGCAAAACTACTACCATTAAACAGTGCCCACTTGTAACCCTACCACTCTGCCATTCAGGAAAAAATAGGTTCTTTTAGAAATAAGATATAAAGCAGTGTACCAAACTGAGCACAGGCAGAGACAGTATGAAAGACATATTGCTAGAATTCATATATAGGGTACAGAAAGCAATAAATTGAAAGGTTGAAGCTTCAAGGCATTTTTTAATATCCAGATATTCTGCATTAACGGACTGTTATAGAACTGTGATCAGCTGCCTATGCTCACCACAGAGAGAATTCTCTCCAGCCACGCAACTCAGCCTGCTTTGGAAGACTTTCTCAGCTCACAGAGAAGGTAAAATCACGATCTTTCCATATAGGCTTATTTTATTCAAATGAGTCCCAATATGCTTGTCAATTTCAGACATAGTTATGTGTGTTTTTATCTGAATATGATGATAAGGTAAAATGTGTGAAAGGCTGCTGTTTTTTCAGTCATCATCGCATGAATCTTGCTTTCAAATCACATCACAGCAAGCACCTTTGAATGTCATTGTGGTTATCCACTGTGCATAAGAAATACAAAATATTTACCCAGCCAATGTCATTGTCATTTAATGTAGTTGCTTGTATTAGGTAATGAGGAACACAAGACGAGGAAAGCGGCAGCAAAGCCACTCTGGAGAATTCTGAAGTCACATTGTCAAGATGGCTCCTAGAGCCTGCCAAAGAAGGTAGCAAGTTGTCTATAGATGTAACTGTTACAGATTTAAACCATATTGAGGGGATCTCTGATAATCATGTCCATTAGGACAAGCAGCATGAAATCCTCCTTTTATTCACTCCAAAAATGTTGGCTTTTGCTTTTCACCTTTGTTCTTCCTGGCTAGCTAGCATCAGCATCATCAGTAATGCTGTTAAAAAAGAAAATGGCTGCATCCCAATCTTCATTTTTGCTCACCTGTCCTAAGCCCTTCCCCTCAACATGGCACTGAACCAGGTGTTTGAGGGTATCCTAATCCACAAAATGAACTCCCATTTTTCCTCAGTTGCTCTCTTTGAGGGTGTTTACAAGTCTCTACATTTGGTGTGGTATCCTAGGATCCCTTTCTTTCAGCACGTTTGCACAGACCACCTTTTATGAATTTTACACAGATTATATTGAGTTTTACCATATGATCTAATCAATAGCTCTTTGCCTACTTGAATTACATGAAATGCTCAGCAAATGTCAGCAGAACACTAGGTCTATATTAGTCCATGAACATTGCGAACCCCATCACTGAAAAATTATTTCTAGGGTTGCATTCACAGACAGTTTTAATATCATAAGTTCCTCTAGTCGCAATCATGATTCATGATTCCAGTGCATTTATAAACATGGTTAGTGTGATGTATATGGAACATTATGCAAATAAAATTATAAATACTACCTCACCAAGTGAATTACAGGTTGTAAGTCAATGGCACGTAACCCTGAAATATGACAATGACATAGTTTGGGTAGCATAATAATAATATTTAATTTTACAATTGTTGTAATCACTTCAGACAAGAAAAAAAATGCTAGAATTGTGTGATTAATCATACTAATTAATCACAAGATCAAAGATGCATAACAATTACTTTAAAGCTTGGCAGCTTTTATATAAACATTTGGAATATTAAGCATATTACATCGCTATCAAATACCCAAGATATTTGAATGGGAAGTTTTACAGGGCGCCTCAGACATTTTTCATGGTATTTTAATATAAATACTAAAATGTACCCACAGTGCAATGGGAGAGAATCATTCCTACTGTACTGCTGTGTAAATGCTCATCTGGTAAGCATGTGGAAGAAAAGAGGTACAGATGAAAAATGCTTCATGATTCGGTCCTAAAACAGGGACAGCCTCATTGAAAATGAATGAGACATAAAAATGATGCAAACTGGCAGTACATCTAACTCGGAATAGGTCTGTAATTAAACAATGATACTAAGCCATGGAACAGTAGCAGCTTGTAAATCACCTGCCCTAACTGTATGCAAATTCTCTAATCAAGAACAAATCCCATCTATGACGTAAAATAGGGTTTTATTTTAATGCAAGGGGCATGTTAAAGTGCAGGAAGACATATGGATTCTGTCTTTTGCTATTAGGAGAATCATTCTATGTTCAAAATTATGAAGCAAGTCATCTTGTGCTTCATAGGTTAGTCAATTTACAGGAGCCAAACTTAACTTAATTTACCTGCTGGGTAATTTCTTTCCCTCCTGCTAAAAAAGTTTTATAATCTGATTTTTTTTTTAATCTATCTATAGTCTAATCTAATTCAAGAGTTACAACATTGTATATTTTTATTAAAGTATTCACCTCATTAACCATCATTCTCTCAAAGCATTTGTTTATTTTTAAAGGTATCCAAATCTTTTGCCTTTGCAGGACTCTCAACAGATTGTACAGGTTTGACCTCACCAGCTGCTGACCCCTGGGGAAGTACTCTCAGCCATGTAATTCAGCCTGCCCCGTCAGACAGTGCAACTGGCAACAAAGCCAGTGTCCAGAATTATGAAGTGAGTTCATCAAGACGGCTGCCAAAGACAGTACCAGAAGGTAGCCTGCAGTCTATATGTTAGTGTTACTGTTACTGTTACTGTTGTATAAATTTGAAACATTGTATTCAGGAGAACTGTTGAGCGAATTGCAATGGATGAACATAATAACCAAAACAGCAGAACAGCTCTGTGCTCAGGGGTGGAGACACAGTCCCAGCATGCTAATGCAGAAGAGAGACCACAGGTCTCAGAAAAGGAAGAGGTACAAAGTGAGGCCTTAAAAAGCAGATACAGAGACATGAGGCAGACTCTAGAAGAGCTGGAGAAACTGTGTAAGACAGGAAAAGATCAGAGTGATCCTGAGATGAAAGAAATGGTAAAGAAGATCTTCATGGATCTTGAAATCCCACATGAGTTTGCTGTTACACCTGTTCAACCACTGAAGGATCTGATTGGAAATCTCCAAAAATGTGCTGAGATTTTACAAAACTTCACATGGTCATCACCAAACATCACAGTAGACAAGGAGGTTTTAAAGAATGCATCTGGTGGTCTCGGTTTGACAGGAGTGTTTTATACTGGGAAAACTGAGGATATGCTGAAGGCAAGAAAACAGCTGATTCAGGTTCCTGAGTCTTTCTCACTGAGTTATACTGAAGAGAATCACATTTTTGAGCGAGAAGAGTTTTCATCCCAGAAAGCTCAAGCAGATTTCCAAAATGTCCTGGAAAGGCTAGGTGTCAGTTTAAGCCATTCATTTAAAGGAGCATCTTGGAGATTCCTTTATGATCCCATTACTGCCGAAGAGAACATTCAACATCCATCTGAGCACTCCAGTGTCTATAATATCCAGTACAACTGCATACAGCTTGCCTCTGGCTCACTTAAGAAGGAAGAACTGAAACTATCTGTTGGTGCAATAACAGAGCTCCAAGAAATAGAGAGTTTATTAAATAGGAGTAGAGAACAAAATATAACAGCCAAAGTCGAGGATTTTTTTGAGCGCTATGGTTCCCATGCTAATCTGGGTCCTCTTTGTTTTGGGGGAGTGTTCCTATGGAAAGCCTGTTCTGAGGGGATCAATAACTCTGACTTCACAGAGATGAAGAAGCTGATGTCTGAGTGTCTTTCTGTTTACACATGTGAGCTCACAGACCCGTCTTTAGCTGGCTCTGACAGTCTGTCTAAAGCAAAACTGAAAGAGCTGTTTGCTGGGAGGTATGCTGAAAGCCTGCTGAGAAAAGTTCAGCTCTCAGTTCAGAAAATTGGAGGTCCACCTGAGAATAATGTATACCTGCAGTGGAAGCTGGCTCTTCTCACAGATAACAGCACCTGGAGCGTCACAGACAGAGGAACAGCTTTGGTTCCTGTATGGGACATAATTGCCTCTGCTCATGACCAGAATTTCAGGGATGACTGTCGATTGCGCAGAACCCTTGAGGACATTTACACAAAGATTACACAAACAAAATCAAGACTGAGTGATGGTAATCTGCAGTCAACTGCCAGCCCTTCAGAGAGCCAGACAGTAACTATGGAAAAACAAACTGCATTTCTGCAGATGCTAGAGACAGTGGGGCTCAGAGAGTACTATCCTCAAAAACTGAAAAAAGGAGATGTTTTTGTTATAGACAGTCTCATGGAAAATTCAAATGAGACAAAAAGAGAAAAGGAAACAGAAAAGAAAACAGAAAATCATTTGGGCTTAGACTACATCCATCAGCTCATGATGTTGGACTACAATGCAAGATACATAGGGACAAAGTCAAGTGATGTAGTCTGTGGGGGAAAATTTTCCAGTGGTGATAGCATTGATGATTTCTTAAATACTGAGAATGATGATACTGAAGAAGATGAAAACCAAGGCATTCATCCCATGGATATTCACATAGCAGTTTTCCTTTGTGCTGATGATTTCCTACGGCAGTACATTTGTACAAAACTGGCCATGTGTCAGTTCGCCTTACCTCTGCTTGTTCCTGACCCCTGCACTGGAGAGGTGGAGTTCCTTCTGTGGGCTCTGAGACAGGTACGGAAATCATGGAGATGCAGGCAGGAATCAGCTGAGACTGCAGTGCAGCAGTACGATGACCAGCTAATGAGCAGCACTCCAGCTCCAATTATCTCCTTCATAAGACTCGGATCATCTTCACAGTCCAAATCACAAATCTTGAACAATGTCATCAGCAAACAGAAGCACAATGTTTTCTTCCATCGGCACTGTAGGGGTAGCACCCCCAATGGCTTGCTCATGGATGGAGTTGTGGAGGTTTCCTGGTACTTCCCTGGAGGAAGGAGAGATGACACTTTTGACAGCTGTGTGGCTTTCATGAATCTCCATGGTGACGCCAGTAAACATCCCAGGCAGCTGCAGTTTCTACAGGATGTTAGCACAGTGAATGTGGTTCTGCTTTCAGAGTATCAGCTTGATGAAGAAGCAAACAGGATCTCTAAAGCTCTGTTTGAGTCACCTGTGCCTCTGATCTGTCTCTTTTCTGGAAAGGAGAAAGTTCCACCTGGGCCAAACAGAGCAAAGGTTAGACTGGCAGTCAAGAATAATAATGAAGCTCTTCTTTCTGATGAAATCACTCATCACATCAAGCAATGTGTTAATTATCAATTAAAGGAGAACAGAGAACAACAAAAAAACAGTCTAGAAAAATGCTTAGGTGCTGGAAAAAAACACTTTAAAGTTGATGAAGAAAAAGATACATGCAAACTCGGACACTCACGCGCTCAGCTACTGATGAACCTGCTAGGACAAGAACAAATTGAACCTCCCATCCCCAAGAGGACATGCTTCCCTCTCCAGGGTGACATGTGGAAGGAGTGGTGCAGGCTGGATAAAAAGCAAAATCGTCTTCAGTGCAAAAGCAGTGAAAATATGGAGCAGGAGCTGTGTAACATCAAAGGCGATAAAGAAAAAATTCGTCAAAAACAGCTGGAATCAGTGTCACAGTCTACTGACTTGATGCAGTTCTTTCTTGATTGTCTTTCCTCCTTCAGCTTTTTGCAAGATAGTGAACTGTACATGCTACAGTGGCTTACAATACGTCTGCAAGAGAGAGAAAAGGAATTTAAGAAAGTCAATGTACAAACTGAAAAGGAATTCCATATCAAACTTCATGACTTTATGAGAGAAGCAGCACAAATGTATGAAGTTGCTCAGACTTTATCAGTTCCACAGCAGAGGGAAAGATTTGGTCATCTACCACACATCGCAGCTGAAATGTTGATTTGGGGATACCCTCTTGAACTGATGGATGGGGAAACCACTCATGTACCCCTAGAGTGGATAAAGTCTGTCCTGGACAAACTGATCACTCTGCTTGGGGACAAGAAGGTGTTTGTCCTGTCTGTTCTGGGGCTGCAGAGTTCAGGCAAGTCCACCTTGCTGAACACCATGTTCGGTCTGCAGTTTGCAGTGAGTGCAGGAAGATGCACCAGGGGAGCTTTCATGCAGTTACTGACAGTGGATGAAGAGATGAGGGAGCAGCTGCAGTATGACCTCATCCTGGTGGTGGATACAGAAGGCCTGCGAGCACCAGAGTGCAGTAACACGGTGCGCCATAACAACGAATTGGCTACATTTGTTATAGGCATCAGTGATGTTTGTCTGATCAACATTATGGGGGAATGTTCGTCAGAGATGCAAGACATTCTGCAGATCTGTGTGCATGCTTTCCTGAGAATGAAGCAGGTGAAAATTACACCGAGTCTCATTTTCGTGCATCAGAACATGGCAGATGTGACGGCTTATGACAGAAACATGGAAGCAAAACAGTGGTTGTTAGAGAGGCTGGACAAAATGGCCTGCATTGCTGCAAAAAAAGAAAACTGTCAAGTGAAAGGATTTAATGATATAATACAACTTGATGTTAACACTCAGGTGTTCTACCTCAAGAGCCTCCTGCAGGGAGATCCCCCAATGGCTCCTCCAAACCCCACCTACAGCCATAACACCCAGGAGCTGAAAGCCAAGCTGCTCTCCATTGCACAGTGGAAACTAGACCATAGATTCTCCACACTGACAGCTTTTACGTTTCGTGTTCAAGACCTCTGGCAAGCTCTGTTAGCAGAAAACTTTGTTTTTAGCTTCACAAATACATTAGAGACATCAGTGTATATGGCTTTGGAGGAAAAATGTGTAGAGTGGACTTGGAGGATGAGAAAACATGCTTTAGAGATACAGAATGGGCTGACCATGCAGATTGCAAACAACATAGTACAAGATGTGCACCTGTCACAGATAAACCAGAAACTTGATCCAGTATTCAAAGGCATTTCCACTGATATGGAAACCTACTTTAAAACTGAGAAACACTCTGACATACTTGCACAGTACAAGCGCGCCACCATTAAACGGCTGGAAAATCTGAGGATTGATGTTGCTGGAGAGATAAAATCCAGCTGCATGGACAGCATCATCTTGGCCAAAAGTCGGGCAGAATTTGTCACAAAGAAACAAGAATATGAGTCAAAACTTCTGGAGATGAACAAGTCGCTGGCATCTGAGCTTAAAGACAGGAATCTCTCAAGTGAGACAATGAGGAGCGAGTTTGATAACCTCTGGCAAAAATGGGTGGAACAAATACCAACTGGTAACATTTCTCGGAAGAATGAAAACATAGCAGGAGTCATACATGACAAACTAAAGGAAAACTTTAAAAATGTGCCTAAAATGGAGGAAAGGATTAAAAACAGTACCAAAAACTTTGAGTTTAATAAGCATGATCATATCTATTCTTGGTGGAAAAACTTTATCCCTGGATCTCTTCCCTTCTCTTCTGGGTCATGCAATGAGAAAAATGTCTGTAGACTAACACAAAGTATACAGGAAGATATCCACAAATACATCAAAAGTGAAGAGGAGAGAAAAATGGATTTCAATCCAAACCTCATTCCTGAAATACTGAAAAAAATCAAAAACCATGTAGCAGAAGCTAAAAAGACTTTGACACAAATAACAGAAAACTACACAATTGACTTATCTATTAGTTTATGCAAACTAGCAGCTGAGAGATTCCAGAAGATGCATGATGAGTTTAAGAAAGCAAATGATCCAATGATAGTCCTTCAGAGCCAAAGAGAAGAGTACTGGCAGGTTTTTGAGAAATTCTGTCAGGGTGCAACATCCACCACGTTTTGTGTGGACATCTTTTGCAAGAAACTCAAACCAGCGATTAAACAGGCTTTGTGTGATAAAACCAGTGTCCAAATGATAGATCGACTGAAAAACAACTGGACTCCATTCAAAAGCAAATCCAGCCTGGAAATTCACATAATGAGATATCTAGCTGAGGCAGAGAACTTTGATTCATTTATGGAATATTTACACAATCCAAGGGCTTTTTTTCAGAAGTTTATTCAAGAAACTGTTCAGACGAAATTAATGGAAAATCATTTATTGGGAATTCTAGCATCAAATCTACAGAGTCTGCAAGAGCTAATTCTACAGAAGATTGAGGAAATTGATTTGAAGGAAGGCAATCTCTCCTTGTGGCTTGATACATTTTGTAAAGAAGTTGGAACATATGTAGAGCTGCCACAAAAGGACTTTGCAAACATTGAAAAAGAGGATATTGGAGATGCACAGTTTTTCAAAGACACATTGACAACATCATTTGGGGAAATGTGTAAAGCAATACAGAGTGAATATAATAGCACCATTTCAAGTGTCTGCTGTAAAAAAACAGTGGAAATTTTAATGAAGGAACTCCCAGGATGCCTGGAGCAGTGTCCTTTCTGCAAAGCCACTTGTTCACACTCTCTCCCTGACCATGAGGGAGCCCACAGCGCTCGATTCCATCGACCCCAGGCATTGGGCAAGTGGGACATCAAACCTCATTTCTGTACAACAATGGTCAGCACAGAAGAAACATTCATACCGAGCAACGGCCTGAAAAGAAAAATTCCCTTCAGCAGATACAGAGAGGCAGGAATGCCTTATGCAAAATGGCAAATCACCCCAAAACCTGAGGGGAACCTCTACTGGAAATGGTTCATTTGCAGATTTAAGAATAAGATGGAAACACGATACAACAAAACGTTTGAAGGAAAGGATAGCATCCCCAAAGCATGGACACAGATTACAAAGACAATGGCTCTGGATGAACTGAAATAATAGTAATGCTCATCAACATGTTATACTTAATGTACTGTATGTATGGATATAATGGAACACCCCGTAGCTGAAGCGCTTATTTCAGATACCACTGTATCTTTGATAATATCCAAACCACTATCTACACATTGCTTTGTTCAATCTTTATTGATCTCTTGAAATTTCTGAAGGTATTAAAATCTTTAGAATATGCTTCTCATGAATGAATGAAAAAGATGTTCTCAGTATACAGTATATACATCCTCATTATTTGTGTAAAATGTAGACATAGGAAGTGCATATGAAAAACAATGTATTCTCACATATTGCATTAAAACAGACAAATGGAGAATAAAAAAGAATTTTGCTTCCTGTTCATTTAAAGAAATTTCATACTAAATGAGGTACCCTTAGCTCATTGACATAAATTAGCAATTATTTAAAATTAAAATTGGTACCTGTGTTATTCTCAATAATAAATGCAATTAATTTCACAGTTAACAAGGTCCATCAACAATTCCTTGAGAAATCATGATCTAGTTCTCATTTACTCATGATCAAATTGGATACAAGGAAATATTTTTAGAGAATCCATTTTTTGCATTTTTGATTCCGTTTGAAGGGTCTTGCCCTACCGGTAGGTGCTGAGGTTTATGTTCTGTTTGTTGTTTCTGCATTTTCATCATGTTAGAGTCAGTAGGAAATGGTGAAAATGGTGGAAAGTGATTATAGATTGAGAGAGGAGGATATAGGTTTATTGGCACTACTGATTTTAATGAACATTTTTCAGTTTCACCGAAAACAAATAAATGTACAAAGGGTATGAATGTAGGTGAGCCACAGGGAAGCTTATTCTCCACAAATAATAACAAATAATAAAAAAGCTGCCAAAAAGAAAACAAATAATTCAAGAGAGTAAATGAGGAGCTTAAGAAATCCGTGAACTGTATTCTTTGAAAACTGAAAAAAAAAATTAAAATGTGCCTACTGTTCATATTCTACTTTCTATTCAAGTTATGAAGATACAACAATAAAAAGAACATACAATATACATGAGGTCACTGAAGATTGATTCATTTGTTGAAAAACTAGGCCATGAAAACCCAAAAGACAAGAACAGTGTCCGGATCTGGCTCTGTGCACTGCCTGTGTGTCTGGGTAAGGTAATGTTGCAGCCCTGAGCAGCAATGCTGGGAACTGCAGGCTGGTTCATGTTTGTGCTGTTACAAATGTTCTTTATCTTTATCCAAACCCATAGTTAGCAAAAATTCAGGAAATTACGTGCTCATTCCTGAAACCAAACACCTTTTTATACGTACAGTACATATCAGTCATGAGGAAATTAAGAGAGGAAGCGGAAGTATACTTCTTAAGTTGCTACATCTTCTGCTTTGGTGGATTTACTGTATATTCACAAATGCACTTGGGTATACTCTCCACAGAACTTCTTAGGGAGGCTTTTCAAAGACAAATCGATTACTTGCAGTTTCAGGGAAAGTGTTTAAATGAAGGTGCACAGAGATCTAGAGGACAGGTTTTGTGTTTGGACTTGGCAGCTAAGGAAACATGCTCTCCAGAAACAGTCTGAACTCCTCAATCAGATTCCCAATGGTACTGACAGAAACCGCTTGAAATCTGATCTGGATTTGCAACAAATCAAGACTGATGTGAAGAAAGAAATATATGAATGTCTGAAAAACGACAGTGAATTATGCCTGGAAGAAATATTTCAAAAAAAATTTAAAAAGAGATATGACAAGCAGATGAAGAAGCTTATGCAGGAAACTGATAGTCTGTGCAAAGCTCAAAAGAAAGATGAAATGTGTGCAAAAGCAATTCAACAGAAATGTAAAAATGAAGCAGTCCTTCTTCAAAAGATGAAAACCCTGGCATCCAAACTCAAGGTAGGAAAAATCAGTGATGAAGTTATGGAGAAGGAGTTTGACCATCTCTGGTCAGAGTGGTTCCCTGGAATTTCTTCCCATGACAGCACAGAGGAATATGTTGATGTAGAGGCCCAAGTGAAAGAAATCCTTCTAGAAACATTCAGCCATGACCCTGAAATCAAGAGCAAAGTGACTGATGAAAACAATGCCTTCGACTTCAGCGAAAAATACATCACAATGAAACGTCATTCATATTTGCACTTTCGGAAAAGCTCATTCAGCTCAGTCAATCAGTACATGGGACCTAAACTGAAAAAGATTGTAAATTTATAAATTCTGTAATGAAAGACTTTGAAAGACAGATGGAAAATGGAATTGCCTTTGATCCAAAATTAATTCATAATATTCTACACAAAGTGAAATCTAAATTGCAGAAATATGAAAACAGTAATCTATCCTTCTCATTCAAGGAAGAAATGTCAACTGACTTTTCAGTTTACTTGTGTAAGTTAGCTGCACCAAGGTTAACAGAAATGCATGACAGATTCAAAGAAGCCAACAATCCACCATCATCCTTTGCAAGTATGCAAGGAGAATACTTTCAGGTGTTCAAAAACTTGTGTCAAGAGGCTGTGACCACCACCACATTTTTTGTGGATGTTCTGTGTAGCAAGTTGAAATCAGCCGTACTGAGGGCACTGTGCAACAAAGCCAGCATACAGATTGTTGATGAGTTAATAACTAGATCTCAACATACATCCAGCATGGAAAAAGCTTTGTGGCAGAGTTTCCAAAACCCTGATGACTATGAGAAATATGCTGACAAGACTGAGGAAAACATTCAGATGAACAGCAAAAGATTCATTGAGCAATACTGCAGTACCAATAACAATCTGGTAAAAATGATCAATCAAAGTCTTGCTGATATTCAGAAGGATGTCTTATCAAGGATTGAGGCTGCAGTCACCACTGTGAGAGAGAAAGGGGGCAATGCCTCCATGTGGCTGGATGAGCTCTGTAGAAAGCTTGGGCCGGTCATTGCATTCCCCAGATACCACCTGAAAAACATTGACAATGTAGTGGATGGAACTGTGGAGACCATTGAACAACCCCTGGAAAAGGCCCTGAATGGCATGTGGGAGGGTCTGAAGGAAGAGTGCACCAAAGACATTCATACACAAGTGATTCAACAGAAAGCCGTTAACATTCTGACTCTGCACTTCACAGAACGCTGGCAGAAGTGCAAACTCTGCAAGAAGAGCATTACTGAGGATGACTGTGCTGAAAACAGACCTCATCATTTCTCTGTCAATATCTGTACAACAACGGTCTGTGCCAAAGGAAAATTCATGCCGGGAAATGGTCTGAAAACAAAAATTCCCTTCAGCAGATACAGAGAGGCAGGACTGCCTTATGCAAAATGGCAAATCACCCCAAAACCTGAGGGGAACCTCTACTGGAAATGGTTCATTTGCACATTTAAGAATGATCTGGAAACACGATACAACAAAAAATTTGAAGGAAAGGGTAGAATCCCTGAAGCATGAAAAATTACAAAGGAGATGGCTTTAAACGAACTGGAACCTGTGAACTTTTCACCAACATGATTATACTATATGCGTATATGAATTTAACTAAACACCTGGCTGTAGAGGGACTTATTTCAGTTACCTGTGATGATGATATGGTCTTGCAAGACATGCTGTCATTGTGTAAAAACTAATCCAAATGTAGGTGTCTGATCTAAATGCTTCTTCTCAAGACATTGTCTTCCGCTTTGTAGAATAGTGTCAGTATCATTGATAATACCCAAACTATTATGTGCACTTTGTTATGTTCATCCTATATTGATCTTTTGAGTTTTGAAAGTATATAAATCATTAGGGTATGCATGCTTTTTATGAATAAATATCCATTATGTACTTATGTGGTATTTACACCAAATTATTTGTGTAAATGTAGGCATAGGAAAAATACATAAGATAAGCCGTGTATTCTCACATATTTCATTAAAATGGATATACTCTCACCATCACGACTAATTAGTGATTCTTTAGAAAATGTTTTCTGTTGATTGAATGAAATTTAACATTACATGAGGTATCCTTAGTCCATTGATATAAATTAGCTATTTTTGTCATCTTTATAATAGATCTTTATAATATAATGATTTATAAACCTTTATAGCTTTATAAATGTAATGGTTTTAACAGCTGTTAACACTGCCCTTCAAGAAGTCTGGGCCTGTCAGTGGGTAATGGGGTCCTTCCTTTGTGAAGCAGAAGGGGACAGGTTTATTTGTGGAGCTACTCATCTTTCTGCACAATTCTCAATTTGATTATCAACTAAAAACTTTAAGAGGGAGGGGGCGTGAATGCAGGTGAGCCACAAGGAAGCTTATTCTCCTACCAACACACAAGATCCCCCACCAAAAAAAGAAACAATTCAAGAGAGAAAATGAAGGGTTTATGAAATCTGTGAATTGTATTTTTTGAAAACTAAAGGATAAAATCAGAATGCATGTACTACCCATATTTACATTTCTACTGAAGTTATGAAAATACAACAATGAAAAGAACTATACATGCGTTCACAGTTTCAACAGTAAAAAGAATTTTGCATGAGGTCACTGAAGTTGGGTTGATTCATTTGTTGAAAAACTGGGCCACCAAAACCTAAAAGAGAGGAACAGTATCCGGATCCTGCTCTGTGCTCTGCCTGTGTGTCTGGGTAAGGTAATGTTACAGCCCTGAGCAGCAACGCTGGGAACTGCAGACCGCTTCAGTTTTGTGCTGTGACAAATATCCTTTATTTTTTTTCAAAACCCATAGTTGGCAAAAGTTCAGGAAATTACCTGCTCATTCCTGAAGCCACATACTTTTTTCATACACATACAGTACATATCAGTCATCAGGAAATGAATTAAGAGAAGAGTGTGCTCCTCATGTCAATATTTCTCAACCCTACTCCTGGCAGCACCCTCTCCTGCATATCTTCTATCTATCCTTGCTGCTTGATTAAATCAGGTGTGCTCAGCTAATAAAATGTGCCACTGCTGAGTTCAGTCAGGTAGGTAGAGCAAGGATAGATAGAAGATATGCAGGACAGGGTGCCGCCAGGAGTAGGGTTGAGAAACACTGCCTCATGTTGCTACATCTTCTTCTTTGGTGGATTTACAAATGCATCTCGCCACCTACTGTCCATAATGTGCATTACATTGTACCCACAATGCATTTTGGTACTGTGCTTGTTTGCTAATCTACAACTCCAGAAGAGGTCTAGTAATGCCTATCTAACGCCTCTGACTCATTTCAGTGTCATATTCGCCCCAAGATCTGCAGCTGAATTACAGTCATTTAGTGAGTGAAATTTTACGTGAATTAATTTGCTGTTGGCACATGTGAAAGCTGTCTGAGTGCGGTGCTGTTTTCTCCACTGAGTGCACATGACTTGACTGAGAGACAGTGTAATGAATGCTGGAGTCTGGCACCATGTGATCATATCTGTCACACAGGGTGTTCCTGACAGCTCTTCCCTGGGGGGGGCTGAGCACAAGGCCTTCTGGATGCACCATTAACAGGGCATTACTGAGGAGAGCCCTGATGCTGTAGGCACCACACACCTGGGCACCTGTGGAGTGGTACCTGGACATCAGTAACGCAGCGTTTATTGGGATGGGAAGATCCTCAGCAAACCCAGTGAGCAGCGCCTGCTATGGAGGCAAAGGCAGGACCAGCGCAGAGCTTCACCTGCAGCACCAGAGAGGATTCCCAGCTGAACATAAACCACAGAAATGCAAACACACACACACATACACACACACACGCGTGCACACACACACACACACACACACACGTGCGCGCACACACACACACATGCTGCAGCACTGGAGGGGCCTGGAGAAGGGGAGGAGAGCTGATTACACACAAACAGTAAACCACAGAACACACCTTAATGACGAAGGCTGCTGGCTTTAGTAAGCTTTAGTAATAAATGTTAATGAGCCATGCTGCTTTCCCTTTTGCATTCATTAGAAAAGTGCATTATTTAAATTGATAACTTGGATATGCCAATAGCTATCTAGTAACTTCAGTCCCATTTAAGGCTTGTTTAAAATACAGTTTAAAACAGGATCATCTATCAGACCCAAGGTGCTGCTGTGACCAGCTAGAAATATGAGCTACAGTAGCAGGAACATCAGCATTTTTCCAAAGGCAGCCAAAGGCTTGTAAAAAGATTTTCCTGTTTAGAAGAAACAGACAGATCAACATGGACAGTCACATCTAATCAGTCACACCTAATGTGGAGGGAAAGCAGGACATCTATGGAGTGATATCAGTACCAAAAAGCACCGAATTTGTATTTCTCAACTGAATATGTATTATACATTTTGAAATGGTATTTCTCAATTTGTACTACTGACAGACTGAATCTGCATTGTACCATGTAAAATTGTATTTTATCATCTGAAATTCAAGTTTATAAAACTCACATTCAGGTTTATTAATTCAATATTATATTCTTTTTTCCAAATGTAATACTTTTCAAAATGTTACACACAAATTTCCTTGCCTGTAATTAAAGTTTACAAACCATAAATTTGAGTTCAAAAGTTAATTTTTGTATTCAGCACTTTACATGCATTGATAGTGGACACAAATCCTGTTTCAGAAAAACAAATTCACTTGTTTTTGGCAGTAATATCCCTCCATGGAAGTCGCTGGAGCACAACAAAACTCTGAAAGTGCAGAAATAAATGACCTTGGTGGGAAACGGGGTTTGTGCCGTCAAGCTTTAATTAACCTTCACTCCCCAAACTGGACAGTTGGGGCTGCAGTCTGCAGCTGGGCAGTGAAACTCAGCGGGCCTCTGAGTGCACAGAGAACCTGACAAACTGTTCATCACGAGCCTTTCACCTCTGATAAAACTGTGGACAGTGACCCTGAATCCAGCACAGCTGCACTTTGCGCTCCGTCTACAGTACAAGCAAGGCTTTTTCCTGCCAAACTGCACTGCTACAGTAGCTGCCTGTGTTCCTAAGCTAAAGTATCTGTATCTTCTGGGCCTCTGGGTCAGATGACAGTCTTGCGTAAATGGTGATTGCATAAGCATCTGTTAAAATAGTTTTGGCTTTATGACTACGTTGGTTGGTTGAGCTTAACTGTTCGGAGGCCTTTCAGGGAGAAAAAACCCTGAATCCGCGTCGTAGCCAGGAGACGATTCATTTTCGAGTTTACCCCAAATTTACATTTGACACCACAAAAATAAATTACGGATATTGCATAATTACCTCTAGCACTGTGTGTATATGTGTGTGTACACACCTTAACTACCATTTTTGTTTGTCTGCTTATTTTGTTTTGGTATGTTTGTTACATGCCTTCCTGAACATTACCGTTCGAGATTCCTGCAATATGCGGTTTATGAATCACTTTTCAGATGTAGGTCATATCAGTGTGTACGATTTTCTGACATCTAATGATGTTAGATGGTAACTCTGACTGCATAAACACATTTTTAAACATTGTTATCTAGTAGTATGCAACGTCATTTTTATTACTTCTTTAGAGACGCCTCTTTTAAGCTTATTACGGTAACGGAGGCCGTGACTCGGATCCCACGCTCAAAAGCGCCTCCTCTGTTCCTCAAAGCCGTAAACTCTTCAGGTGGTGCACCGTGGTTCTCCTCAGCCCTCACCGTGTCATATAGCGAGAAATCTGCCAGGTAAGGAGCCCGGCAATGCCCAGCAGCTGTCGCTGTTTGAGCAAGCTGCAGATGGGTTTATATCCGACAGCGAGGTTTAATTTAGATCGCCGCGATGGCCATGACAGTGCGCTACAGTCTCGTTTTTTTGCAGGTTAATGAAGTTCGTTTTCAGTATCCCTGTTCAAGATACACAGATACGCTTAACCAGCAGAAATCTGCTGCCTTTGTCACACAAGCGCGTAGCATGTGTGGTTAAACGCTTGTGTGACAGTACGTTGTTGTTTCGACTTCTGTCCAAGTAGTGGCCAGCGATGGCACTGTTGCGGAACCGTACTGCTGCCCATTGACTGTGTAATAATGTGTTTCCGACACACGGTGGCGCTTTTACCCAAATGTTCTTTTATCGAGCTTAATCATGGTTTGAAGAAGCTCCAACTTTAATTTTTGTGCTTAAGCACATACAGGCGTTGTCCAGGGACGTCAGTGCTCATAATTCATAAAGTGTTACCATTTAAAATAATGGTCGTTTTCAAATTATCTCAAAAAATTACATTTTATGTGACATCTTTGCACACTAACAACAGTGACGTCAGACATGCACATATCCTCTCAAATATACCTTGTGCAGGATGTGTTCCTAATAAGCTGTTTTTATGACCTAACATTCATTTAACATTCTATTAGATGCATGTGTCTTGTATTTGGAACACTGCCACACAATATTAGATTCATAGTAAGGTGTTTACATGACTCTTGTCTGTTGGTGAAATACTACATTACATTATTATCATTTACCAGACACTCTTATCCAGAGCAACTTACATAAGTTACCATTTTTACATGTTATCCATTTACACAGCTGGATATGTTACTGAGGCAGTTCTGGATTAAGTACCTTACCAAAGTGCGGAATCAAACCAGCAACTTTTCAGTTATGAACCCTGCTCCTTACGTCTATGCTACACTACCACCCTTACAAGAGTGAATATGTTATTGTACTGGTAAACAGGGACAGTGTTGCTCATATACCTTTCAATTTTAAATGTATTGAGATCCATTCAGGTGTGTAATAGCTTATATATTAATTTGCACTGTATACCATATTGCAGCTAGTGCAGTACAAACACTTTGTCTCTGTGAGAGCACGATCTGTTCAAAGCTGCTCACACTATTTGCCTTGCAAAGTTTATGTCTAGGTTAGGGGTTTAACTGCATAAACACAGTGCTCTCTCTCTCTCTCCTTCTCTCTCTCCCCCTCTCTCTCCCTCCCTCTCTCTCTGTACCTGCACGGGTTCGGTCTCTCTCACTCCCTCTCTCTCTCTCCCTCTCCCCCTCCCCCTCAATACCCTGCTGTTCCAGCAGATGGCGCTCTCCGGCTGGGTGTGTCTGGTGACGGGGGCCTCGCGGGGTATTGGGAGGGGCATAGCCCTGCAGCTGTCTGAGGCAGGAGCCACTGTCTACATCACAGGCCGCCGGGAGGAGACCCTGAAGGAGACTGCAGCTGAGGTGAGGAGGAAACGCATTGCGGCCATTTGCATGAGGTCAGACAGAAGAGGCCAGTTGTGTGTTTGTATGTGGTCTGGTGGTGGCCATTTGTGTAAGGTCTAACCACAGCAGCCATCTGTGATTAGACAGTCATGGCTATTAAACTGAGGCTGAATTCTGTCTGCTGTGAGAGATTCCCTTTCTGCAAACAGCCCTCCACGCTGTTCCTTTGACGGATCAGAAAGTTCTGAGCGCTGATCTCTGTCTCGTTCTCTGGAATCCTCACACACTCCTGCTCTCCCTCACTCTTTTTGCCTGTCTGTCTGCCCTGTGGCTCGGCCTGCCTGTCCGTCACCCTCCTCCTCCAATCTCAATGGCAGGTGAAGGAGAGGGCCGGGGACTGCGTGCCAGTGGTCTGCGATTCGTCGAAGGATGATGACATCAAAGAGCTGTTTGAGCGAATCAGACGCGAGCAGAAAGGCAGGCTGGACATCCTGGTCAACAACGCCTACGCTGGCGTGCAGGTCAGTGATGTCATCACCGTGAGACGGCCGCTATAAGCACATTACCTGCCATACTGGATTTCCACATCACAGCCGATACACTGGCTACCTGTGATGCTAAGAGTAAAATAACCATCTGTCTCACCTGTCCTATCAGATGAGGATGCTAGTTACTACGGTGATGATGGCAGTAATTATGATGATGATTTTGATAATGGTGGTTATGATCGTAATGTGTATGACTGTGATATTGATGATAATGATTTTGAGGAAGATGATGGTAAATATTATGAACGTGACTGTGGGTTTTTGGTGGGGATTTCAGGCCATATTTGACAACATGGGGAAGAAGTTTTGGGAGACCAACCCATCCATATGGGACACCATTAATAACACAGGACTCAGGTACAGGGATGGGTACTGGGTACAGAGAGAGAGAGAGATCAGCTGAGGCACAGAGAGACAAAGATAGGCACAATTTAGAAAGAGAGAAAAACAGGCACTAGGTACAGAGAGAGGAGAGAGAGGGGTGCAGGACATAGAGCAGTGTAGTTGGCGCAGGACTAAGTGAGGAGCTTTGTGAGGAAGACGCAGAGGCTGACAGTGAAACTGTAGAGGGTTCGGGGGGGGTTGGGGGGTGGTAGGGTTTCAGGGAGAGGAGCAGTGTGGATGGTACAGCAGCTAAACTGGGCAGATAATTCCCTACATTCTACAGCAGAGCCACAAAGTGCAGCAATAATGACTCAAACGTATTATTGACATGCAGATGGGAGTGCATGAGAGATAATCGGCATTCCTGTGTCTGTGTCTCTTCTGTGGAACTGACTGCACTTCTGCTCCTGTCCTGCAGGGGTCACTACATCTGCTCTGTGTACGCTGCCAGGCTGATGGTGGCGCAGGGTCGAGGGTTGATTGTGGTCATCTCCTCCATGGGGGGGCTGAAGTACATCTTCAGCGTGCCCTACGGGGTGGGAAAGGCAGCGGTGAGTCCTCCAGTCTGTCTGTCTGTCCGTATCTCTCTGTCCATCTGTCCTTCTCTCTGTATCTCACTGTCCATCTGTCTGTCTGTCTCGCTGTCTCTCTCCATGTTTCACTGTCTCTCTGTGCATTTCACCATCTGTCTGTCTGCCTCTATCTCACTGTCTGTCCGTCTGGATTCCACCATCTGTCTCTCTGTCTGTAACTCACTGTCTGACTGTCTGTCTATCATGCTGTCTGTCTGATTGACTTCACTTTGCATTAATAGTTCAGGACCGCCAGCCATGTCTAACCACACCAGCACTTTTAGTTCCTGTGTGCATGCTTTCTCCCTCTCACCCGCTTGACGCTCACGAGCTTCACAGAGAGTAACACCGTATGATCCAGCAGACAGGCCCAAGAGTGAGTGCGAAGGTAATGAGCATGTGCATCTTCAGACCTGCTGGAATATGGCGTCTCTTCTGGCTGCTGATGGATTCCTGAAATCCATGACGATGCTTACATCACAGACAAAAGAGGGCTCCCCCTCCCTGCTGCCATCACATTGGTGAAGCTGTTGCTGGAGATGAAAGATGGAATGTGTCACTGTTGTTGAGAAATGACTGTGTTACAGAACATAGCTGCTGCTTCCGGCCCTCACGCGTGTCGTTCACCTGTCTGTCACATCACTAGGTTATAAACTCTTTACTACCATCAAATGGCTGTCAGCACAAGTGCTGCGTCTTATGCAGCTGCTTTGAATAGAAGTACATTAAATGAGAAACCTGTTGTCTGATTTTTACTTGTGCTCATTTTCCTTACGTGAGGCTAAAGAGTCAGTTCAGTCTGTGCAGTTTACTGCAGTGTGAAGCAGAATTTCACTGGCTGTGCAGGTGGAGTCCAGCATTTGCCCTTGCAGTTGGGTTCTGGATCAAGTGAGACTGTAGCCAATGATTTCCGTTGCCTTGGTACAGTGTGTCTGTCTGTCCGTCTGTCCCCCACCTCTCAGTCTGCCACTCTTTCCCTGTCTGTCTCTCCCGCTCTCTCTCTTTTGATCATTCAGGGGACTGAAGGTTTCAAACTGTCTTTATTAGCAGAAACGTCTCTGTCTCTCTCAGTGTGACAGGCTGGCTGCAGACATGGGGGTGGAGCTGAAAGGGAGGGGCGTGGCCTCAGTCAGCCTATGGCCTGGAGCAGTGAAGACCGAGCTGGTGACCCAGCTGGTGACAGAAAGGGAGGCTCCTCCCGGGGTGGACCCCAGGGTGAGCCAAGCGTGCGCTGATCCGGTTCAGCTGGGTTAGCTGCCAGATGGCTGGGTGGGGCGGGGGTGGGGGGGGGGTGGGGGTCTGAGCGGAGCGCTTGCCTACTGCTCAGCAAGTGACCCCATGTGACCTGAGGTGACAGATGTGTCCTGCAGAGCCGTGGTTGGAGGGAGTGGGTGGTGAGGTGGGCGGTCCCCACTCAGCAGAGCGACACTCTTTGATGTTGTGCAGCAGTGAAATGTGCCCTGATGGAAACAAGGACACTCCTATGGCTGAGAAAACTAGCACTCCAGAAATAAGGGTCTTTGTTTTTTTTAATATATTTGATGAGCTGTGTTATATATATATATAGACAGGTTATTGTCTGTCTGTCTTTCTGTTAGTTCAAAGAAGTCTTTTCCAATGGAGAAACCACAGAACTGAGTGGAAGATGTATTGTTGAGCTTGCCAAAGGTAAGCTATCTCTCTGTGTGTCCCTTGCTTTGTGTCTGGTTTTTTCCCCCTGCAAATGTATTCTGTTTGTGTCTAAATGCATTTTGGCATGTTAGTGAGTATTCGTCTGTTCTGTTTGTGCAGTGTAATAGGATCCAGATAAACAGGCAGTGTTAATGTTAATAAAAGTTAGAATGTAAGATGTAAGAATGTAAATATAAATTAAGGCAGCTGTCTTAGATATGACCAAAACAAATGAGTTTTGCCTCACAGGTTTCCCTCACGGATTCCCTCACAGGTTTTATAATAAACAAAGATTTTTAATGTTCAGTTTTATCATGTTTAGCTATTGTTCTGATTTGCAGATAAGAATCTGATGTCACTGACCGGGAAGGTTCTGATGACCTGTGACCTAGCAAGACGCTACGGGATTCGGGATGTTGATGGTACACCCATGACCATGATAACGATAATTATTATTAGTCGTAGTAATAGCAGCAGTGCAGTCAGTGATTGGGACACTGTGCTGTAAGAGAAGCTGTCTTTAAGATGAGATGTTAAGGCAAGGTCCTGCCTCTCTGGTCATTAGAGATCCCACGGCTCTTGCCACAGGGAGCTTCCTCAGTGTCCTGGTGTGATTCCTGATCTGTCCCTCTGAATCAGGACATCCAGTCAGCCCCCAGTTTAATTGGCTAAATAAGTCCCTCCCCTTCCACCTCTGATGGATGGTGAATGTTCTGCTGGCACAAAATGGCCTCCGTGCATCACCCGGGTGGGGGCTACTCATTGGTGCTGGTTTAGGTGAGAGACCCCCCCACACTGAACTTTGGGATCATTGAAAAAGGAGGAAAGTCACAAGATGAAAGCTATTCATAATAGTAATGAACTGTATGACAGTAACTTTCACTCTCTCTGAGGTCTGTCCTGTCTCTCTCCCCCTCTCTCCCAGGTCGCAGCGTGACCGACTACACCTCGCTCTCTTTCCTCCTGTCCCAGGTGCCTTACCTGTCCTGGCTCTCTGTCGTCACGCCCTCCTTCCTGCGAGTACCCAGATTCATGCTCACCCTCGCCAGCAACCGATTCTGAGCCCCGCCCAAAACTGGGGGGACCCCAGCGAGATCATGGGACCAAATATTTTCCAATTTTTTAGGAGGGCTGGCATGCACTTGGGCTACACCAACTAACCCTGGTCATTGGGACTAGTGGCTGGGTTGAGGGGATACCGAGTACTATTTACTGAACAACTCGATTTGAACACGTAATTGATAAATTGATTTTGTTTTTAAAATGCTCTCCTGGTATGTGATCTTATATACAGTAGTATGAACATAAATATCACCCACAACTGCAATAGAATGAATTAATATCTTTGTGAAGAAGGCAATATGGGTGACAGGGAGGAACAGGCCATCACACAGATAATGAGCTTCATTTACAAAAGTGCCACAGTGGTCACGTGGTCAGTATGTACAGTGCAAGCCTAAAACCAGCAGAGGTGCATCAAAAAAAAGAAAAAAACACACAACAATAACAGCAAAGGAAACCAACAACGCAGACCTGAAGCTGTCTGTAAGCCCTACAGGCCAAGGCCACTGTTACTGCGAGGCAGCCAGTGTGTGTTTAAGCCTTGCACAGAAATCAGGCGTAGAATTTAGCGTCAAAGTCGACCCTTAAGTGATCTAACCAGCCAATAGACTCCCCTTACTAGACCCCACCCTAGACTAATCCACATGAGGTACAACGCAGGGAAGATATTTTACTTTGCAGGATCCAGTACATAATCACATTTCTGTACTGTTTTACACAGTAAATAACCCTCTTTCAGCGCATAAAACATCATTCCATTCCATATCCAGATGCTCACTGAAACAATATACAAACTAACGCACTTATGAAATATCAGTACGCCCCCGGCCCCGGAGTGAGGCGCCACTGCCGGAATAAGCACATGCACGTGACCGCGCTCCCTTACAGCACTCATACCCACGAACCATGGACAGTTACTGTTTCAGTGCTACTCTTTTTAAACACAGTGGTTTAACCAATATTCCCCCTCAGGCTGCAATGTCATTAGCGTGCTGGACTCTGAACACCTGCACAGGCTCAATGACAATAAACACAGAAAGTGAACACGCATAGAAAGCGCTTTGAACTGAATACTGTCATTGGTAAAATTTTCTCTGTCATATTTGTAGTTATATTCACAAATGCATGACCAAGCAAAGGTGAAGGTGAGGGAACTGACTGGTAATGGCTGTATGGACAAACATACTGTATGAGTATGCACGGTATTATGGAGTCACTTATATTTACTTTGATAGTCATGTATAAATCGTTATAATATGGGAGAAAAATGAAAATGTGCAATTGAGTGTGTGACGAAAGAGGCCCATTGGACTTCATAACAATCCTGTACTTTTCTACACGCTGTGTCATTTCATACTTTGGTGTCTGAGCACTTGTTAATACTAAGCTGTTATTGTTAATACTAATTTGATTAATCATTTAAACGTGTTGTGGTGGTTTTTCCTCTTAGAGGACGAGTTTAAGCTGAGAAATATGTCTGTGGTGTTTGTCGGTCACGGTCAGGTCACGGTCAGTGTCCTGTCTGAGCTGCCCTTTGGGGAGACCCCGGTTCTGGAGGGTGAGTGCTGCGATCGGAAGCGTGACTGCTGTGCTAGGGTCTCCCTGTACATGCTCAGGTACCTACATCTGTACACGGAATCAGTACATGGACACCTGTACACAGAATCAGTACATGGACACCTGTACACAGAATCAATACATGGACACCTGTACACGGAATCAGTACATGGACACCTGTACACGGAATCAGTACATGGACACCTGTACGTGTGGCTGTGGTGAAACTCAGTATCCCGGTCCCATTGTGGTCCTGTTATGTACCTCATGGGTCCCGCTGTGATCATAGCGGGTCCAGATGCCACCAGGGTTTCAGCCGGTAGCTG
The DNA here is from genome assembly GCA_019176425.1 of Megalops atlanticus. Lineage (NCBI taxonomy): Eukaryota > Metazoa > Chordata > Actinopteri > Elopiformes > Megalopidae > Megalops > Megalops atlanticus. The sequence continues at coordinate 1,107,157 of CM032898.1, read as the reverse complement.
TGCGTTCATGCAGCTTGACCACAGCAGGAATAGAGAAGACCATGCAAATGAGATCCAGCCTGGAGCATTAAAAAAATCAGAACACACCACAGGTCATGTATTGTTAAAAAAAACACCAGACTAAAACATGTGCCATGACTCAGAATAACTGCTGCTTTGAGTCGGGATAAGGATTCAAGACAGTGAACAACAAGGGTTATTCAGTTTGCAGATGCCCTGGTTCGAGCCCTGCTCCTTACCACAACACCACACTGCTGCCAGGTTATATATTGTATTTATGGTTTCCCAATCATTATACAAAGACTTAATTACTATTTGTTTACTTAATTGTTTTGTTATTTAACAAATATTTTTGTTCATTTCTTATAAGAATTCTCAAGTTTGTGTGAGAACTGTTTTAACATTTTATTTGTGCAGCTCCAAGGAAAATTAAATTGAGCACAGTATTTTTCTCATGACATGAAATGGGTGAGGCTTGGGTTTTGCTAGTCCTGACACCAAGAATATTACCATATTTCACAAAAGAAATTCACCACAAAGATACAGCCAGCTGACCCAACGAAATAACTCACAAGAAATTGTTAGACATGTGAGATTACTAACAGTTAACATTGTACGTTCCCGTGACGTTTATAAGGTAAGGGAAAAATCAAAAATATGCTGTGGAAGTCTCATGTTTCACTAGCCCCTTTTGTTATAGGGCACCATTCTAATAAGAGACAAAACTCCCTACATTTTAAAACTCATTGCTCTTTTTTCATTATTATTATTAATACGTTCCATTTCACATGATGAAAGTCCTTCCTTCCATGGTGCATTTTCTTGGTGTAGATTCTGCCCCTGTTCACATTAGATCAGTTTTAATTAAACTCGAGCAATTACTGCCTGTGAAGTTTAGAGTGCATGCCCCCAGGCCTCTGCCCCTTGCGCATGCTCACAATCGGGCTCGCGCTTGGTCCCTGTGCAAAATGGACCGTTAACTCGCAGGACACTGGGTTAAAGGTGAAGGGGCGCCTCAAGTAGTTACCAATACATTTCCCATCCCGTTTACACATTTTCACTTACAAATACAACATTTTATAATATAACGATAAATATGGCATGTGAAATGTTTGCCAGGAGCAGCACCCTATTGGCGTGTCTAATGATTCTAAGACTGGACAGTAAACGCTTATTTTAGCTTCTTTGCTACTTGTTAGCTGGCTAGCCCAGCCAGCCGCGTCCTAATGTTAACTTTCCCGACAAAGATGGCGGCGATATCCACTTGCAGGACAGCCCGAGCGCGAGCTCAGCTCAGTCCGCACTCGCTAAGACACGCCCACGCTGATTCCTGCTCCTCTCCCTTCCCCTCCAATCCCCGCCTTAGCCAATAAACGGGCTCCACACTCGCTAAGAAACGCCCACAGTGATTCCTCCTCCTCCAATCCCCGCCTCATCCAACACACGGACACTACACTCTGTAAGACACGCCCACGGGGATTCCTCCTCCTCCTCCCCCCCCCTTCTCCTCCAATCCCCGCCTTATCCAATCACACAGACACGCCCACTCCGCCGTCACCCTGGGAGATAGGGGCCTAGTTTCCCGAGTTTCCTTATCCTCAGCCTAGCCTCCATTTGGCCGGACGGGGGGAAAACACTTTGGGATTTGGGGAGAACAAAAGCTAGCTACACGAACAGAAGAAGCGACGCAAGTAACACCAAAGAGACGCGTACTTTTTTGTTTTATGGAGTTCATAATTTTAAAAAAATCTACATTTCAAAATTGTTTTGTACAGTTGATACAAATTGAAGAAAAGAAAGTTGTGGGGTAGTTTTGAGCAGTATATCAACTGAAATTGGCGACTGCGAAATTATTGTACCAAAACACCCGTGGTGCTCCAGATATCCCAGTGCGGACATAAAAGCGACAAGGGGGCACAGTCGTTATTGTTGTGGTTTTATTGTGTCGCAAACTTCAGACAGAGAGAAGGGGGAGAGGGGAGAGAAATACGCGGATAAAGAAAAGCGAAAGTGCGAAACTAACCGCATTTATTGGGTAAGTTTGTTTTTGTGTGTTATTGGAGCGTGTCGGGCGCTGTGCGCCTGTGCACTCCGGCGTTAGCTGGCTAGCACCAGTTACACTGCTGCGCCACAAAAGAAGCAGCGGACGGACGGTATTGTTCGCCAGCTAGCAAGCAGTTGACATTGTTGTGCAACTCCACAAATTATTCTCACACTTTTGCGGGGGCCCGAGCGGCTTGGAAGTCACTGGGATTTTAAATCCCCGGCTAAGTGATTTGCGAAACCTCTTTCCATATGGCAGCGTTTGTTCGCTTGCTAGCTGGCCAGCTCGTCCTCAGACAGTTGCAGTTATCAAGCCCTTGAAGAAAGTAACACGCAGTAAAAGAATGCCTGCCAAGCGGTTGTCCCCTATTGTTTGGTGGCGTCGCTGGCTAGCAAGTTAGCTTGATGGCTAGTAATGGGCATCCCTCAACTTTTCAGCCAGTTATTTCTCTGTTTAGCCAAACCCACGCGAAGCTACTGTAGAGGAGAAAATGCACTTGTAAAGTGACAGACTACATCAGATTCCCACGAGCAAGAATGATATATCCTCATTGATCATGAAGTTTCAGTTGTTTGAAAACAAGCAGGCGAGCTAGCTTGCTGGCCATCAAGATGTTCAACGGTTTATGCTAATCGTCACCTTAAGTTTCCTTCACGTTACCATCAGATCAGAAAATAAGTTACTCTGGCTAGCTTTATGGACATACACTAGGAAGCGTGATGCTCTTGCAAATATTCTCCCACAAGTCTTGATTGAAAGTGAGTCACCTGCGTTTAATTTTATTGATGACTAAGTAACAGGTCTAGCTGATTGTGTTTATAACAAACCTAGCTGACTTACGAGTTAACGTTTCCTGTAAGTAAAGGGAAATTGTGCACCCAGGTACTCGGTTCACTCTGCCACTAAGATGCGCCGCTATAAGCGTAACGCGATTAATGGTAAGAAACTTATCAAAGCATCCCCTCTCTGACGGCCAGCTGTTGGCTGCGTGAACTCTGTCAGTAGCCCGGTGGCTCTGAATTGATCGGTGTTTGTCACTCCAGCTGTGAACAAATGTGGAGCAGCTGTAACAATTGAGGCTTCGCCGGGGGCTCGCGATAACGCAGGCGGACAGGTGTGCGGAGCTCGCGCGCCGCCGGTGCGTCGCGTGCTGTAAATACGCAGCTCGCTATAGTGCGCAGCTGGCAAATCGCGCGTGTATCTCTTAAAGATTTGCTGTAGGTATTGGCGGTAATTTGGAATTAATTTGTGTAAATATGTGCTCATACACTGTAACACAAACTGTGACACGAGAAGAAATGCTAACATTTTTCGCAGAGCTGTTATTAGTGTAAGGAAAAGTAAGTATCTGAATGAAGGCACAGAAAAAGGATAGGCTGTCAAACAAATCTCACCCCTGAAATCCAATCTTTCAGAGTAACATAGGTTACCAGAGGACACGAACAGGGTGGAAAAATAGCAACAATGATGGGCATGTCTTCCCCCTACTTTCAGTCATTAGAGGTTGATATATATCAGTTGGGTTCTGTCTAGATATACATGATACGTTGCAATTTCTTATGTAATGTACAGAAATGGGTCCTGAGTAATGGTCAGTTTGGCTTTACTCTTCTAACAATCCAATGCACTGATGCAAACTGCAGAAAACAAAGTTAAACTTGCTAGGCATTGTCCACTCACTGTGTGTAATATTATCCCTTTCTCTTTTAGTGTGGTGTTAATGTACTGTATTCTACAGTCAGTGTGTACACTGTAATGGCAGAGTGTATATACTGTATTATCCCTCTCTCAGTGCGGTGTTAGTGTGCTGTAGTGTCAGTGTGTATATACTGTATTAACCCTCTCTCTCAGTGCAGTGTTAGTGTGCTGTAGTGTCAGTGTGTATATACTGTATTAACCCTCTCTCTCAGTGCAGTGTTAGTGTGCTGTAGTGTCAGTGTGTATATACTGTATTAACCCTCTCTCTCAGTGCAGTGTTAATGTACTGTAGTGTCAGTGTGTATGTACTGTATTAACTCTCTCTCTCTCAGTGCAGTGGTAGTCTACAGTAGCATCAGTCTAGTCAGTGTATGTAAACTGTGTTATTCTCTCAGTGCGCTGTGCGACGGCTGTTTAACGCCGCGTCGTTCTCCCTCAGAGTCGAGGTCTCACTGCACCACAGTGCCCTTTGCTGCGGGGGAGGGGAGCTGCAAGGCGAAGGCTGCAGGGGAAGGAGACGGCCAGCTCCCCGCTTCTCTCTTTCGTGGAGCGACTCGACCACAGGGGCGTGCCCCAGGAACGGGTGAGTGCAGCGTTCGGCGCTCGCGTACCTGTAAGACCCACCCCCTCACCTGCCGAGGGCATGCTGGTCTGGCAGCACCCAGAGAGACATTTTCTGGTGGATTTTTCCGGCAGGCCGCCAAGGTCCTCAGAGGAGGATTTGCGTTGTGTTGCGTCACAGTAAGCCGATTTGTGTCACCGTGTCATGGCACCGTTCTGGCAACATCAGGTGAAAGTCCCCAGAGCCTCCGGGATGGTGTGAGGTCAAGGGTCATGGTACACAGAGCTGTCCCAGATTGGCTCTTCTGCTGCGTTTTGGGCATGTTGTCATTTGTTGCCACCTGCATTTTCACACCTAAATGCCAACACTTCAGCACCACAATCTCGCTCTGATTAGTCTCCAACATCTTACAAGCTACAGTGTAAATTGCATTGATGTTATAGTTTCATTTATACTGTTGTAGCACAGATAGATGTCATTTACCAGTGGCAAAGAGGGATGGGTAAGTAGGCTTCAGGTCTGCTGACACCAGAGAGGAAATTCTGTACATAAACATCACAGAATCTTGTCAGTCATGAGGATGTCATCATCATTTCCTGTCTGAATAAAATTGAAGAAAAAAAACTTAATTTTCTGAATGGAAATTCAGAGCAAAGTCAACTTTCTGACTGTTTTGACATTAGGTCATCAGTGTTTGATACTGTGAGAGTTGCTAGCTCTCTTAGAATGTAAATAAATAGAATTTTGGGGTTGTAGGGATAACAGATTCTGGTTGCTTTGCCAGCAGGGTTAGCGTTTTACCTTGAATAGCATTTCTTTGATGTGAGATAAGCCTGGCTGAGGGTTACATGGCTGTGATGGGAAACCTCAGATCCACTCTGCAGATAAATTTTAGCCGCGACAGCGAGTGAAGGGCCATGAAATGCACTGTCTAGTGGAACATCCAATGCATTTTTCCACCCCCCCCAGTGCTGATTTGGAGCTGCTGATTGCACATGAGGCTGTGCTTGTGCAGGCGGGAGATGGGTGCGATCCTCCCGATTCGCTCACACGCAGCCAGTGGCTGAAAGTCGCACGGCGTGCTGCGGTGGAGCGGGCGCTCATTGGAGGGTAGGCGCTACCCCGCTGAGCTCATCCAGGCGGCGTGACGCGGTGGGATGGGGGGTCCCTGGCACAACAGAGCCCCTCTGTTCCGCTGCTGTGGGCCAGTTACTGCCGGGCGATGGCACAGGGCCGCAGGGCTCAGCCTGCCCTCACCACAAGGCCGGCATGTTTCAACATGGCGTGTGGCGTCCCGTCAGTGTGGTTATACCTTGGTCCACCTGTGCTGCTCAGATGGTACATGGGGTTAAACCAGTCTTTTGCACTGGAGTCGCAAACAGAATGCCTCTGCCATTAACTAACCCCACTCTCTGCCTCTCCCTTTAACTAACCCCGCTCTCTGCTGCTGCTGTGTTTTGCAGTTGGGAGTGAAGGGTGGAGGGGGTGAGGAGGCCGATGGCGACACACGGTGACCGTGACAGAGGAGGCAGGATGGAGGCCGGGCAGCAGGCGTTCGGCAGGGAGGTGAGGAGAGACCCCTCCAGGATCTCCTACAAGCGGTCCCACTGCAGCAGCAACGGGAAGCCTGAGCAGGCGGCGGCGGACAGCGACGGCAGTGAGGGCGGCGGGGCCACCAACACCGTGGTCAGCTTCAGCACCAACCACAACTCGGTGGTGTGCCTGCCGCTGGTGTCGGAGGGGCTGAAGCTGGTGTGGACGCAGTCGGACCAGACCCGGGAGCTGGACTGCATCCCCGAGCTGGTGCAGGCCTTCAACGTCTTCCCGTACCCGACGTCGCGGGAGGTGGCGGCGTTGGCCCGCGGCTGCGCCCTGCCGCTGGACAAGGTCAAGGTGTGGTTCATGGTGCAGCGCATCAAATACGGCATCAGCTGGGCCTCGGAGGAGATCGAGGAGACGCGCCGCAAGCTGGCGGGGCCCGAGCGCTGTCTCGGGGGCGAGCGGGCGGAGGAGGTGGAGGAGAGGGGCGGAGAGCACGGGCGCGACGAGCTCGGGCCCGAGGACGAGCAGGACGACAGCGACAGCGGCGTGGTGGAGAGGCCCCTTCCTATCAAACGGCCCAAGCTGGAGGTCCCCGAGCCGCCCAGGCCACGCCCCGTCCCCCACTTCCGCTCCTCCCTGCCCCCGCCTCAGGACTCCTACTACTACCGCCCGCCGGCGGACGCCCTCAGCCCCCTGGAGGCATCGCCCAGCTCCCAGCGGCGGCATGGCCGCTACAAGAAATCGAAAGCCCAGCTGGCCGTCCTGCGGAGCAGCTTCCTGCGGGAGAACTGGCCGGCGGAGGCAGAGCTGCGCCGCCTGCAGGAGGAGACCGGCCTCAGCCGCAACGACATCCGCAAGTGGTTCAGCGACAGCCGCTACCAGCTGCGCAACGGGCGGGGCGGCGCGGGCGTGGCGCAGGCCCTCTCCCCCTCCCGCGGGGGCAAGAACGGCCACCAGCTGCACCCTCTGCCCCTCATCGCCCACGGGCCCCGGCACCAGCAGGGCGGGGCCGCCCGGGGTGGGGTGCGAGGCAGGGCCGTCCGCAGCAACGGCGCAGGGGACGACCGCTTCTTCGAAAACTTCCTCTCCAGCAGCCTGGAGGCAGTGAAGGAGGGACAGGCAACCAGGGAGGAAGAGGAGAACGAAGAGGAGGAGGAAGAGGAAGTTCTGTCCTTTGAGCACACAGCAGAGGTGGAGGAGGAAGAGGAGGAGGAAGAAAAGGAGGAGGAGAGTGAGGAAGAGCAGCCCCTGCAGCTGATCAGCACACGCAGCGACCCGGAGACCCAGCACCCCCCGCTGGCCGCTGCTGCTGCCTCCTCCTCCCCCCCGCCCGTCACGGCCGCCTCTCCTTCCCCCGCCTCTGCCACCCTCCCCCACAAACGCACCGCCGCGGGGGTCCCCTCCCACAAACCTGCCCGCTCCTCCAAAGCCAGCCCCTCCCTTCTCTCCAGCCCTCCCCCCTCCGTGACCACCTGCTCTTCCCCCTCCGTGACCACCTCCTCCTCCTCCTCGTCCTCGCCCGTGCTGACCGCCGCCGGCCGTCCGAGGAAGACCAAGGAGCAGCTGGACGTGCTGAAGCAGCACTTCCTGCGCTGTCAGTGGCCCAAGAGCGAGGACTACACGCAGCTGGTGGCGCTGACCGGCCTGCCCCGTGCCGACGTCATCCAGTGGTTTGGCGACACGCGCTACGCGGTGAAGAACGGGCAGCTGCGCTGGGTGCGTGGCGTGCGCGAGCAGTTCATGGCCGAGCTGGCGCAGCAGCGTGAGGGGGGCGGGGCCAACGGGGGAGGGGCCTCGCGGGGCGGAGGCCGCAGGCGCAAGCTCCAGGAGAACGGGGAGGCGGCAGACTCTCGCGAGCCGGGCAGCGCGGGGAACTCTGGGACGGATGTCCATCCGCTGGAGGTGTACCGCCGGCAGACGGGCGCTCTGCAGGAGAAAGACCTGGACGCCCTCTGCCGAAAGTCGCGGATGAGCTACCAGCAGGTGCGGGACTGGTTTGCCAGCCAGGAGAGCGGGGCGTCGGACGTGGAGGTCAACGTCACCGACTGAGTGAGCGCTGCTGGGAGGGGTTGGGTGGAAACCAGGCTTTGTTATTTTAGTTCCACTTTTAATTTTCTCTGTACATATCCCCATACGGTCAAAGGACAGACCCAACCCTGTCAGTACACCAGTGTGACTTCCACCCCTCCAACACTGCAGCCATTGTGCGCAAATGTGAGACTGACCGTTGGTGCACATCTGCGTGTACGTGTCACTGGGCGAGTGTAGGTGTGTGTGTGTGTGTGAGTGAGTGTGTGAGATGCTGAGCCGTGTCCGCCCAGCCTTTGAGGGGAGACGCTAACAGGTGTCGTCTCTTATCTGCGGCCTCCCCACCCCTCTGCTTCTGCTGAAATCCTTAAGCAAACTGCCAGGGCCCTGAAGGATGCCTCTGGCAGTGTACACTGGTCTAATGAATGTGTCTCCTGCGTGTTTACTGTTCTTCTCCCATTTTGTTTGTATATATTATGTAGCGTTCTGAGTTCTGTTTGCGCCAGAGCCCAGTATAAGTAGCAGAGCAGTAACTTTAAAGTGTAGAGAGATTATAACTTTTCCGTTTGTCCTCTTTAGGTACTTGAGCATAGCTAGTTCACAGTACGGTGGAGAGAAGGAGGCTGACAGTGTTGGTGCCGGGCAGTTTTAGACTTTTCGTTGTAGAATGAGGCAAGGGAGCTTACCAGCTGTTTCTCCCATTGAAACCCGATCGCCAACAATGGACTTGTACCGTACAGCTCTGTGTAGACTGTTGCACTTGCAATTTGGAGCCCTATATTTTAGATGCCATGTTGTTCATTAAATTCTTTTGTAAACCTGAATTCAAATTTTCCTTTTTATTTCTCCCCCAGCGTGTGTTAAGCCTTTAGTTTCAGGCTTGCTGGAGCTGCAGTGTAAACGCGTAATGCCTGCTGTAAACGCGTTCCTCAGTCCTGTGTGTTTCAGGGGTCAGCTGGCCTGTGCAGACCGCTGACTGCTCCAGACAAACATACTGTCATGTCCCAATGTGCGTCACACAAAATTGCTTCCCTCTGTGATAAAATGTGTGTCATTTAAAAGGTCTTCCCATCTGATTGGATGCGTCACGTTAACGTCTTCCTCATCTGTCCCGGATGTGTGTAACGTTAATTGTCTTCCCCTCCTAGACAGAATGAGTGTCCCTTTAAAACACTTCCCTCTGACAATATGTGTGTCATGCTAAATATTTTCCCCCACTCTGCACCAGTGTTGGTGGGCACAACTCTCTCTGGTATATTACCCAGACCCCCTTTTGAGTTGTCGAGTTCTCGGTTCCGTCTTTCTTTGTGGTTTGAACGCAACATGGGAAAGGGGGGGGAGCTTTAGGCTTTTAGTAACATTGTTTTGGCTGTTGATTTATTTCTCTGACACAGTCCCCTTTGCCTCATGTGGTCAGCTCTCAAACCCATGTTAATATGGCCTAGCTAATATGGTCTAGCTGTATGGAAATACTTGACTGATTTCAGGACTGTCTGATAAGCATTCAGGTCCCTGTTGAAACACTGAAGAGAAGGAGAACACACACACACACACACACACACACACACACACACACACACACACACACACACACACACACACACGGGGTCTGCTACCATGTGTTGTGGTGACTCTCAGCTACATGCAGTACTGGTGCACATCCATACAGCCATTACTTTCAATGAGAAAGCAGTGTAGTTATATTTACAGTCATAATCACTTTACTCAAAAGATCTGGCATAATCTTAGCGAACACCTTAAAGTATCACTACAACCGCTGTGCTTGTTTAAACATATTTTATTGTAGGTATGTACGAATGTCAGGGAGGGCGCAAATGCATCCTACTGAATTTGAAGCTGATTTAATTTATTTTTTAGCTTTGACTTTTTTGTAGTGTGCAGATGCTGTGAGGATGAGTGTGAAAGATTCTTATACCGACAGCTATTTTACACGTGGCTTAACAGTGGCCTGGACTCTGAGCCCATATCTGAATCAGTAGCTGGAAGATGTTTTATTTAAAAAAACAGACTTTTAGGCTATGCTGCAGCTTGTGCTGAATGAACCTGTGTGAGTGCCTGAGGGTCGTGAACACGCTGCCAGGACATAAAGCAGCCCCTTTTCCATGACCTTTAACCCCAGCCTCTGACCTTTAACCTCCACAGTGCGGCCGTGACATTACCACAACATGTCACCAGCACAGCATCTACAGCAACTCTATGGGAACATAATTTTCTAATTATGGAAAGTTTTGCTGGGAGAGATCAGAGATGAAAGTGTTCTTTGGTGGACTGAGGAGTGTTGAGTTAGAAGGTATCTCACCCTTGAGGCTGGTGGTTCACACTGGTGACTTCACACACCCTGGCATGCAAAGACAGACTCCTTTTGTGGTGGACTGGACTTTTGTACCTGTTTCTAATAAACTTGAACAAACTGCAGTTGTCTGAGGTGTTGTGTCCTCTCAGTGCCGGGTGTGTAGGGGAGGGGTCTGTGTCTTCTGCTCTCTCTCTCTCTCTCCTTCCCCTGTCAGTGCTCAGTTGTACATCCGTGGTAGGTCTGCAACACAGACCTGTAATGTCACCTGTGGCATCTTGGGTACAAGAGAGCGTGTGTATCTGAGTGAGTCTCAGGTGGGCTGTGTCTGAGTGCGTGCATGTGTGTGTATGAGCGAGTGTGAAACTGAGAATGTTTGAGATGGTGTGTGTGTATCGGTGAGTCTGTGACATTGCGTGAGGTGGTGTGAGTGTGTGTGTGTGTGTGTGTGTGTGAGGTGGTTTGTGTGTGTGTCTGGCTGCGAGTGTGAGTATGAGAGTGTGTGAGTGATGTGGTGCAAGTGTGTGTGCCTACCTGAGAACTGACTGCGTGGCCTGGGGGACTGGAGTGTCCCAGGTCCAAACTGAAACTGGAAGAAGTTGGGCGTTGCTGGATCTGACCTGTGTGAGAGAGGGAAGAGGTGTCCTCCCACTGGATAATGAGCAGCGTGGCTTGGACCTTCCTGGAAAGAGTGAAACTGCATACCTGTGTGGTGTGCCCATGGGGTTTGTGGGAGTGCCTGCACCAGAGAGAGAGAACACACTCAACCCCCAACATCCAGAAAGGAGGACCAGGTCTGGTGGAAAGTGCACAAGGATCTGGCAACCCCGGTGAGTCTCCCCAAGGCCTCAAAAAGCTGTATTTTATTAAATTATTTTCTGTATTATTTCCTGATTATGTTTTATCAAAATATTTCAGTTAGCTGTTAGATTGTCAGGTCATCCTGGCTGCTACTCACGTGGGGCAGGGTCCCGCAGAGAGCTCAGGCTGGAGAGGGAAGCCACCGAGCCGGGGGTCTGAGGGAGACACACATGCTGTATGCAGGGAACGTACTGCGCACACGTTGATCATGCAGATAACGCACTGCAGACACACTGATCACGCAGATAACGCACTGCGGACACACTGATCACGCAGATAACGCACTGCGGACACACTGATCACACAGATAACGCACTGCGGCCACACATTATGCAGGGAACGCACTGCAGACACACTGATCACGCAGATAACACACTCCGGACACACTGACTACATTACATTACATTATTGCCATCAGTTATTGCCATGACATCAGTTAGTTTTTTTTTTTTTTTTTTTACAATGTTATCCATTTATTTATACAGCTGGATGTTTACTGAGGCAATTGTGGGTTAAGCCCCTTGCCCAATGGTACATTGAAGCGGGGAATTGAACCAGCAACCTTTCGGTTACGAGTCCTGCTCCTTAACCACTATGCCAGCCGGGACACGCGCTGGAGACACAGTGACCACACAAAGGGAGCGCACTGGAGCAAGACACTGCTGGACACAGTGCCATGCAAAACAAGGATGTGGGTGTCAGTGCTGAGAGAGGGGACTCACTGTGAGGATGTGACCAGAACGACTGCCTCTGGACCTGTGCATAGGCTCTCCGGAGCCAGGGTGGCTGAAACACACACACACACACACACACACACACGCACACACGCACACACACACACAGGAGCATGCACAGGTTCCCATGCATGCACATGCGTGGACACACACACAGTTGGTTATCACCAAACAGACACCTGTACAGTGTCCTGCACCACATTGTGGAGGTGGACAGTGCTGTGTGTCGGGGCTGGGGGTGGCAGGCCCTACCTGGCAGTGCAGATGCGAAGGCGGGGGGTAACTGAGGAGAGACGGAAACCGCGCGGAATTAACCCACACAGCGCTGGCACAGTTAACATCCCCATTACGACTAATACCAGCATGGTAATAAACAC
>CM032898.1:1085000-1090000 GCA_019176425.1 Megalops atlanticus | reverse complement strand
ACGTACACAGCAGCAACATGAAGGCGAGAATGTACCGATGGTCCATTTCTCTGGCTTAGCTTAGCAGGCGTTTTTATCCAGGGCAACTTACATAGGTTATAAATCTTCCATTTATTAATCAGTTTATTTACCGAGGCTTTTACGTGAGTTTAAACTAGAAACGTTACGTTATTAGCTGATGTTAGGTAAGATCGCAGGAAGAGAAATAGTTTAATGTTACCTCAGTAGCCTACATAAGCGCGATGTCACAGTTAAATTATTTGGTCACCTGCAGTAATAAAATTTAGCTCCTGAATTACTAGTTACATTTACAGATATGTATTCTGTCAAATGATGCACATTTGGAAGCGTTTAATACAGAAAAAAAATCCAACTACAGTCGGTGTGAATCAGCTATATTATTAACTAACGCTAATGCGACGCCGACTCAATTAGTTAGCAAACGTTATTGTAACAAAATGTTGCTCTTTTAGGTAAATATCCTGTAAAACGCTGATACGAGGCGTTGCATTTTCAATATTTATCCAAAGGAAGTTACGGTACATACCTGTCCGTCAGGTTTATTCAGCTGAGGGACGCGGTTGCGGCTTTAAAAGGGTGAATTTAAAACTGGGTTACAGTCGCGTGACGTCTTTCCCGCCCGAAAGAGCCGCGCGCGGAGGCCTTGCGGTAGAATCCATTACGAAATAAACGGTTGTCTGACGTTGAATGTCATTTCAGGGTATTCATTAGTGTTTGCCCTTTGACTGACTCTCCATTTTCTTCAATAGGCCTATATAAGGAATGTATAAAAATCTAACCCATTCCTGTTCTATTTGTATTGGATTAAATATAAAATATTCGGGCAATGTCTACTTGTTCATGATTTTTTTCTTTTTATTTTCAGTTTGTCATCCTATCCGTGTATACAAAAAGTTTGGACAGACTTTTATTTATTTTTAGCATTTTCCATATTTTCGATTATTAATAACGACATCAAATCAAAATCCTCAGGGGTCCAACAGGATTGCTTCCAAATCCCAACAGGATTTTCCTACAGGATTTTTCTATTGAAATCCTGCAGAACTTATTGTATAGTATTTTTTGATTAGGGAATGCCATGGGAGATGCTCCTTTATGTGAATATTCTTACAGCTGTCACCTGCCCTGCAGAGGTCAACAACCCTGACCTTCGCAGACAGCTCTGAAACTTAACCCATGATGAAGACGCTGCTGATGTTGTGTCTCTGAGTGTAACCTGTACACCGGCTGTAGCCTTACGTCATGTGCTGATGGGTTTATGGCCATGCACGTGCGGGGGGCGGCTCAAGCACCTGCCCTTTTTCCATGCCATGGTGCCCTTTTTGGCAAGGCGGGTTTTTTTGCCTGCCCATGGCCCTTATCAAGAAGAATTTTAACAATTAATAATATTTCAACTATAAGTTAAAAATGCCCGTATGGCTGCCATCCATAAGCTGAAGGATGAAGTTGCCGGTAGCCGTGGGTTTGTTACGTTATCTGTTTGCGCGTCCCCCTCCCTCTTTGAATGAAGGGCCCATTAGGCAATAGAAATTAAGCGCACAACCACCAGCTCGCGCGTGCCCGTGAGTTTGAAGAAGCAGCAGTCAGTGCCACTGGCAAACAGGAAGGTAAGTAATTTCTTGTTCTCCATAACTGCCAGTTTAAATTAAAATCTGAACTGTTATAATCAGTGTTGTGCAAGTTCACACTTCACAAGAGCTAGCTCAAAGTTCAGTTCACACAGACTAAAATGAACAAGTTCGCGTTTATAGTTCACAATTTAGAATTTTGAACAAGTTCACAGTCCAAGTTCATTTCTTCCATTTTTTAAATGAGCTGCTCCAACGACTATTTTATGCGTACGTCTACATGCGCAGTGATTGTTACGCGGGATATGGGCAGTTGGTTGCGAGCTGTCGAGATGTCTATCTGATGAGTTGCACTGATGAAAACGTCTCAAGTATGGAATAACCCCGTCCGTGTTTATTCATCAAGCAGTGACTCTAACACACCCCAGCATTCCGAATCTCGCGCAAACCTGAACGAGCTCAAGTTCACGTTCTTGAGTTGCAAACAGATACGTTCAAGGTATGAGGGTAGAATCGTGCCTTAAATACGAAGCAGCGCAGACTATGATTTGCGCTTGTAAACAAGCGTCATGCAATGCTGTTCTGCTCAACGCAAGATGGAGGGAAGAGAAGCTCAACAGCGTAGACAGACTATGATCATTTCCATTAGCAATCTGTTTATAAATGATGTAGAACAAAAAAGTATCTAGTGTCATCAGCCATTTTATACTTAGTGTCATAAAGTTATTTACTCAGTTCTCACAAAAAGAGTTTCCACTTAAGTTTTCTTGGAGTCTTTTTGCTGTTCAAAATGAATGAAGTGAAAAGTAAACCAGAACCAATGCTTATAAAGCTACCACAAAGCAGACAGCTTTCACATAACCTTGTTTGTTAAACACTGCAAATAGATGTGCATATGCTGTGGGTATGAGATGCTTGCAAGGTTACTGGCCAATCACTCGCGTACACTGCCACCTACTGGATGTTAGTGTTAGAACAGCCACAGCTTACCGTTTCTTGAGAGCAAGGTGTAAGCTGCAAATCGTGAGTCGCGCTTCTTTCATTTTTGGCAGACGAGAAAAAGCTGCCAAAAATCACGTGAGAATATTACACTCCTGAGCGCTCAGACCAGAAGTTACAAAACGCAAATCCTGTGGTACAGGTTTGCGAGTATGAAGTTAAGATTGCAATTTGTTTTTTGCAGTTTTGCAGATGTGAAGTTACAATTGCAAACTCCAAAATGCGGTTTCGCAAGTTGTGAATTACAATCGCGATAATGTTTCGCTTTTACAGTTCGCCGTTTACAAGCGCAAATCTTACTCTGCCCTTCTTCGTATTTAAGACACGATTGTAGCTTCATACGATTCTACCTTCATATTCAAGTTCACCGTTCACCGAAAAATGAGCACGTTCAATGAACGCGCTCTTTTAACGCGTTCATTCACAACACTGGTTATAATATCTGATGTGACCAGGGGCGCCGTGAGGGGGGGTGGGTGGAAGTGAGGACGATTCCAAGGGCCCAGCACTGACAGGGGGGCCTCATAGAACACTATTATTATTATTATATGTTTGGGGGGCCCAATATTATATTCTTTCATAGGGCCCAAAATTTCTAGCGGCACCTCTGGATGTGACACAACAAGTGAGCTATCTGCGTACTTCATACAGAGACGGCTACTCCGCGACGTTGAGAGATGGCGAGTTTAATTTGTGTTTCAAAGCAGTCGGGTCGTCTCTCACCTGTTTGCTTGTTGTCACGTTATATTTAGGTAGTATTATACTTCATCGGCAAATCGTGCAGTAGCATAGTAGCCAGTCAGCAATATAGCGGGTCTGATTCTGAAGGTCACATTTTACGCTGGTTAGTTCTCTGATCGTTTTGCTCGTTTGGACAACATGCCTTTAGTGATAAAGTGCGTCGCATAACGTTGTTGCAATATCTGTCAGCTTTTTTGTGTGTGTTTGTACTCTGTTATGCATCTATTGAACATCATACGGCAGAGTAACATTGCATATGTAGTCGTTTTGAGTGGGCACCTAAGGTTTTATTTGTTATTAGTATTATTTATTTTGTTGTTTTGTGTCTGTTTCAATAATAAACTACAGCTAAAATATATGATTGTTTTGTTGTTTTGTATTTGCTTCATTATATATTGCACATACAGTACAGATTCATAACTGAACAGCCTTACACATTCCCAGCCTTACCTAACTTATCTGGGACTGCTGTGTGCACAACAGTGCTTTCCGGAATTCATTCTCGTCTGCTTACAGCCCCAGTAGACACTGACGAGAAACAGCAATGTCCAGGTACACCAGCTGATCATGTCCTCTAACAGCCTGAGAGTAGTCTGCAACTGAGTAAGGTGTAATCATAAAATATGATGCGGTTTGTTATAAGATTCCATTTTACATACTCTTTGAATATTGGTTGCTATAGATCGGCAGGTTACGCTGTAGTTGGTGTTCTGACATCTTGATCCATGTGCCCCTGTTTAAATTTGAGCAGCTACCCCTCTAAAGGCCTCTGCATGGCCCTGCTTATGGCATTTACTTAACAGCATCTCCACCGAGTAAACAACACAACTCATTTGTTCCAAAACGTTTTTTTATTGATGTGATGAACACAAATTCAGTGACACGCCAATAATCAGACAAAAAGAACCTGCACAAGTGCTGAAAACACAAGAGCACATTTTCCTCCAGATTCGGAGGCCAGCAGCCCCTGTGTGGGTTTCGGCGTGCAGTGCTGGCCCTCTGCAGAGACCTCAGGGCACGATGAGCCCACGCGGCACCTCCTCAGGACGCTGTGGGAGGAGGCATTCAGGGATTCAGTAAATTTTAATTTCACACCCATCCCATTCAGCTCAAACCTTCTCACACACTCACAGACTCTCACCAACATGCTTCTGTAACCACTCATGGACTCACTCATTGATTGTGTGTGTGTGTGTGTGTGTGTGTGTGTGTGTGTTAGCCTGCATGAAGAATTTAGTCTGATAAAAGGGTTGACATCACAGATGATAGTAACTCTATGTGTTTGCATGAATCAATAATTATTTGCGGACAGGATGGAGGTCTGTGTGTAACACCGTCTCTGAGTCTCACCAAGTCAGCGAGGTGGTTCAGTGCCATTGTCGAAGTCACCAATCCCTGATCATATTTCTTGTTGTGTTCTATCACCATGGCCCGGGTGGCCAGCCATATTTTCTTCCTTTCTGCCTCTTCTTCGGGTGTTGCATACGATTTTTCTAACAACGCAAAGACAGACAGA
This sequence comes from Megalops atlanticus, assembly GCA_019176425.1. Lineage (NCBI taxonomy): Eukaryota > Metazoa > Chordata > Actinopteri > Elopiformes > Megalopidae > Megalops > Megalops atlanticus. The sequence goes on along the minus strand of CM032898.1, from coordinate 1,085,155 downwards.
AAAATGATCAAAGCCATGTTTTAATTCTGGCTGTTCACTGGCTTTGACGCCAGTTAGAAAGTGTGTTACGTGAGTCTTGTTCTGACTCTGCTGCCACATGGTGGTTTGTTTCTGCCACTGCAGGTTTGTTCAGTCACTGTAACAACGTCCGTCGT
>CM032898.1:962500-1082500 GCA_019176425.1 Megalops atlanticus | reverse complement strand
CTCCACACACTTTCTCTGTGCCGCCAGGTCATTCGCACGGCAGGACTCTGAGACACAGATGCTGTTGGCAAAAACAAGCCAGAAGCTTCCATTCATGTGAACACAAATCATGTGAACACAATTCACTTTACATTATTTACGGCCGGTGATTAAAATGTATGTGAGATATTTACAATGAGGCCAAACAGGATGAATGTAAAACATATTCATTTAACAAGCCAATTTACCTTGTCAGGTGCAGTTTCACACTTCATCACTTTAAACATTGCTGGAGCATGTTCAGTCATGATCAACAGTTTAGCTTTGACCTTCAGGAATATCATTTGCATAAGTGATATGCCCTAAATAGACAATGATCTGGTTTGACATGTTTTGAAAATGAGCTGTAAGCTCTTGATTGTATAAAGCATAAGTATTAAACTTGCCCTTTACCACAAACTGCTAAAATAGGTTAAACAGGTGCACCCTGAGGTAGGAGGCAGGGCAGAGTCTAAACTGGAGCTCTCCACACCGAGACCAAGCTCAGCCTCAGCGAGGCCAGAGACGACTGAGACTGAGACCCACGAGCAAGGCTTTGCTATCGCAGAAAGCAAAAAAAAGTCTAATGTAAAGATGAAAGGACATTTATGTTATAGATTTTGACAATCTATAACACAAATGTCCACCTCATATCTGCCAATGGAAGACGTTTCCTTTGTGGTTGTCCGCAAGAGAATGAAGAGAGGCAATGAAAAAAAATCACATTAATTACAATCACTTTATGCTGCCAGATTAAATCAAACTGAAGTTTCCAGCTACTAAAGCACTTCCAGTAGAACTGAGAACGTAATATTTTCCACTGAAAATTTTTATTTAAATTTAGATAACCATGTAATACTTCTGCTGACAATGACGAGATTGTGAGTTTGTCTGAGACCATACATCGAGACGAGACCCAGGCCAAGACCAGGTTTATTTGGTCTCAGGGGGTCTGGAGACTGAAACCAAGAGATGGAGACATCATCTCTAACAGAGGCCAGACCTAGTTATACACAGCCCAGATGGAGCTGTTCTCCTTAATGCATATGTAGCAGAGCTGAAATGAATAGCTCGTGTGAGTGCTGCGTAAAGCCTGTCGGGTAGCAGGTAGCAGGTAGCCGAGCAGTTTCAGCGGCTACATCACTCCCCGAGACCTGGCTAACTAGCGTTGTTGCCAACAGGCTTGGGGCAATTTGCCTTTAGCTCAACTGGCAATGACGCTGGCCGTAAGGGGTAGGCAGTGAGCAGTGAGAACCCCGGTTCAAAACTCGCTCACTCGCTGACCCCCATTAACATCAATACACAACACAGTGTAGAGCCCACTGGTTACACATATGTGCATCACAAAGTACACCTGCACTGGCTTTTTTTTTTTTCAGTACACAACAGCACAGCAGTGGTTAGTTGCCATGCCTTAAAGTGCATTTTAGACAAGTTCAAACTTGTTTATTTTTCTTTCTATGACCTGAATCACACCCATTTTAATCAAAACATAGTTGAGTTAGTGGTGAGTCAGCAGGAGGGAAGCAGTGTTCCGGAATGAACTGCACTTGAACAGGCGAGGTGGGTGTTCCAGAACCTGCAGCACTCGCCCTCAGGAGCTGGGTGACAGCACAAGCAATTTAGTAAATAGTCTTCTAAATTTTAAATGTGAATATGATGATGAAGGAGTACTCCCCTACCTTTCTGTGCATCAGTGAAACTTTCATTCTTTTAGTTCTGATAAGGATGGAAAGACTGGGAGACCATTGAGGAGGCCCTCACAGTCCTGGAGTTTTTTCTTAGGCGATGATTTTTCTTCCTGTTCAGAGATATCACACAAACACAGACATACTCACAGAGGTGCAGTCTGGTGGTCCAGGGTAGATAAACTTTAAATGGATGCAGATTATCAGCGTTGGCTGCAGCCCGGCCCGTGGCATAGGCGGTATAGGCGAATGCTAGGGGCGCCGTCCATCCATAGGGGCGCCCCAAATGAGGGAAGAAAAAAAATTCAAAATTTTTAACTTTTACTGTTTTTTACTAATACTATTTTAATACTATTATTTCAAAATATTACAAAAAAGCCCACAACAACATAACTACGTAGCCTATTAAATAGGCCCTGTCTTCTGGGTTATCGGCAGCTTCACCCCCCCCTTGGTTAGACTTACCTGATTGTGGGGGATGGGCGAGTTATCTGAACTAGTGAGTGATCCTGACCGTGAAACGTGATACGATTAACATCAGTAGCCTAATTCAAATATATATCATGTCAAAAAGACCAAAGCCCTCTGGTGCCCAGGGAAGAAAAAGAACAAGAGAAAAGGAGGAAAAATGGGAAGCAGACAGAGGTAATGTGATAAATGAATAGTTTTATCTATTGCACAGTTACCGTTGGAGGAGAGTGTTAGCTTACTTTAGACGATAGTAATGTTCGCTAATTTAATAAATAGCTAGAGTTAACGTCAGTTACTCCCACCTTAAATTCATTAGGGAAAGTTGGAAAGACTATTCAGGTGTTAGGGGAATAACCTACAACATAATTTTGAGAAATACACTTTTTCTTTTAAGTGTGCCGCACAAACCATCCACTGTCTGCCTCAAGAAACCAGCCATGCATTTTTATTGACCTCTTAGTCTAGTTAGCCAGCGTTAGCCCTGCTTGTAACAGTCAATTAAAATGCTTTTCCTTTTCCATCCCCTTTTGTAATTAATAGCTGTAAGCCTTTGCATTTGATTCATGTGAGAGAAGTGCTCATTGAATACATTGTGCATGAATGCCGGGTGTAATTACTCTAGCTGCTTGTGTTTAGAATGTGACAGGCTGTAAGGTGCTATTATTGGCTGGGTTTCAGCATCAGCAGCTTTTTAATTCATTTAATGTAACACCCAATGGTCACATACACTCCTCTCTTCAGATGCAGTTTTGAAATATTTTAATCCCACCCCTGCAAATCCTGGGCCACCTGCAGACACCATCTCCACCTTAGCGCCCTCCAGCGATGCAGTGTCAAGTTCTCCTGTCCCCTCCACCTCAGCACCTTGCAAATATTGCACTGAGGTTTCTGTAATACAGTTTTTTTTGTGCAATACTCTTATTTATATTATATTTATAAATCTTTTCATGTCACTTGTTTCTTTAAGAATGTTTTTTTTGTTTCTAAAATCTCAAAGACATAAAGCTATGCAGTTTCTGTGAGAGTGTATGAACACAATGATTGGTGGTGGAATTGGCTGCGATGCAAGGGGCACCAGCTAAAATCTTGCCTAGGGCACCAAATTGATCAGGGCCGGGTCTGCTTGCGGTGGAATCCATTACAAAATAAACGGTTGTCTGACGTTGAATGTCATTTCAGGGTATTCATTAGTGTTTGCCCTTTGACTGACTCTCCATTTTCTTCAATAGGCCTATATAAGGAATGTATAAAAATCTAACCTATTCCTGTTCTATTTGTATTAGATTAAACATAAAATATTCGGGCAATGTCTACTTGTTCATGTTTTTTGTCATGTCTTTTTATTTTCAGTTTGTCATCCTATCTGTGTATACAACCTGTAGTTTACAAATTTCTCTGTGTATACAGTTCCACACGAAAGTTTGGACAGACTTTATTTTTAGCATTTTTCACATTTTTGATTAATAATAACAACATCAAATCAAAATCCTTAGGGGTCCAACAGGATTGCTTCCAAATCCCAGCAGGATTTTCCTACAGGATTTTTCTATTGAAATCCTACGGGACTTTTGAAATCCTATAGTATTTTTTGATTAGGGAATGCCATGGGAGATGCTCCTTTATGTGAATATTCTTACAGCTGTCACCTGCCCTGCAGAGGTCAACGACCCTGGCCTTCGCAGACAGCTCTGAAACTTAACCCATGATGAAGACGCTGCTGATGTTGTGTCTCTGAGTGTAACCTGCGCACCGGCTGCAGCCTTACGTCATGTGCTGATAGGCTGTTGGCATTTACTGAACAGCATCTCCACCGAGTAAACAACATGACTCATTTGCTCCAAAACGTTTTTTTTTATTGATGTGGTGAACACAAATTCAGTGACACACCAATAATTAGACAGAAAGAACCTGCAAAAGTGCTGAAAAAACAAGAGCACATTTTCCTCCAGATTCGGAGGCCAGCAGCCCCTGTGTGGGTTTCGGCGTGTAGTGCCAGCCCTCTGCAGAGACCTCAGGGCACGATGAGCCCACACGGCATTTCCTCAGGACGCTGTGGGAGGAGGCAGCAGGGATTCAGCATATTTTAATTTCACACCCAACCCGTTCAGCTCAAACCTTCTCACACACTCACAGACTCTCACCAACACGCTTCTGTAACCACTCATGGACTCACTCATTGATATTGTGTGTGTGTGTGTGTGTTAGCCTGCATGAAGAATTTAGTCTGATAAAAGGGTTGACATCACAGATGATAGTAACTCTGTGTGTTTGCATGAATCAGCTGAGGTCATTAATAAGATGTAACATCATGTGGTGCAAGCTTTACAGCAATCAGATACTGCTGTGTGTCAGATCCAAGGCAGAGGTGTACTGCTCCCTGAGAGATGATAATCTACAGCCACATTTTAAAAATGATCTCTGCACCCTCAGAGAAAAGAACATTTTGAATCCTGTGGAAGGGTCTGAGGCTTCAAAATGCTTCAGAATTAATGCATTTACTGGTGATTTAGATGTGCTACTTTCATTATTTCTCCTGTGTACACCTTTGCTCAGACTATATGTTTGGTTCTTGAACCAACTGCACACAGTGAAATCACCGGTTCAAACTCACACCACTGGTCTGTAGTTTATGTCTCAAATAACAGTGAGTTGGACCTTCAAACTTATGCATTCCATCCAGCTTTTCAGTTCATGGAAATACTCTACTTGCATTCTTATTATTTCATAAGTATTACTGGTTTGTGAGAATGTTTCCTGATGTTTCCGATTCAGGGGAACCTAAAAAGCCTGGGTTTTACTTGCGGACAGGATGGAGGTCTGTGTGTAACACAGTCTCTGAGTCTCACCAAGTCAGCGAAGTGGTTCAGTCCCATTGTCCAAGTCACCAATCCCTGCTCATGTTTCTTGTTGTGTTCTATCACCATGGCCCGGGTGGCCAGCCATATTTTCTTCCTTTCTGCCTCTTCTTCGGGTGTTGCATACGATTTTTCTAACAACACAAAGACAGACAGAAAAATGATCAAAGCCGTGTTTTAATTCTGGCTGTTCACTGGCTTTGACGCCAGTTAGAAAGTGTGTTACGTGAGTCTTGTTCTGACTCTGCTGCCACATGGTGGTTCATTTCTGCCACTGCAGGTTTGTTCAGTCATTGTAACAACGTCCGTCGTTCGCGATTAGAAGAGTCACTGCTGGTGGAGGCAGGTCCAGCAAAGTTAAACTCAGCTGAAAATCTTCAGCAGACAGGCACAAGAAGTTGGCCACAGTAAATCAGTATTTTTTTCCAAATAGTGAAAAGCGTTATTGGCAGCAATAAATGGTTTGCTTCACAACCACAGCTGGATTCACCATAAACACAGAATGATAATGACCCACAGATAATGACCCAATTTTAGGTTAGTTCATCATCCAAATCATAATCCTCCTCTGTATTACTGTATTTCACTTGATGCAATAACGAATGATTCACGCATGAGCTGTTGCTTCAGTCTTACCAAATTTTATCTTCCAGTCCTCAAACTCTTTGTCCACGTCCATTTCTGACTAAAGACAGACAGGTCACATTCTCATAACCAAATGACAGACAGGTCACATAGTCACAAATAAAAGAAAGAAAGACTCCTATTTGCAAACAGAAACACTGAGAACAAACAGCAAAACAGTGGCATCAAAATCTGTGCTAAAAGAACTAAATTATAGTGTGTGTGTGTGTGTGTGTGTGTGTGTGTGTGTGTGTGTGTGTGTGTGTGTGTGTGTGTGTGTGTGCGCTCAGCCTCAGTGTATATATTTCCTCTTGCTTGTGTGTTTGAAAGATGGAATTGTAAAATTCTGAGTAAACTACATGGATCTATTGTTAATCAGCATGTGTATTTCTTATGCTCCCTTTATCTCAGACCCATGTCTCAGTTCTAACCAGTCAGACAGCTCAGTTATTTCAGGTTTTGTTTAGTTATTAGCATTCTTGGTTGACTATTGTTTACGTAAACAGTTTGTAAGGTAACTTACAGGAAAGAGAGCAGAAGCTTTGTTTCTCCTGAAAAGTGTGCGTATGCGAGAGAGAGGGACTTCCTGGTTCGGAGCTGCAGGAGGTGTGGTTTTGGACTGAGGCCAGGCTGAGTCAGCCTGTTCTCCACAGATGGCTGAGCAGGGAGAGGGGTTTAATGATTGCAAATCTCCCACAATCCCTCACTCTGTAGTACTGCTGTATAAATATCTCCCACAATCCCTCACTCTGTAGTACTGCTGTATAAATATCTCCCACAATCCCTCACTCTGTAGTGCTGCTGTGTCAGCATCAAACTCAACAATGCACATCACACACAAAACAGACAACAAAAATGTTTCTTTTGGGTTTTATTGAATTATAGGTGACATATGGACATTCATTCCATGAACTACAATTAACATTTTACTGTGTATGTTTAAATGATCAAATGCTGTTAAGTGTAATACAAAATGAAAATAATATTTTGTTCAGTAATAATATTTTAAAATACATTTAAAGCAATAATATTTTGACAGTATCTGCATATGAGAATATCCACATGGGTGAGCATGGAGGTTGTGTGCGGAGAGAGAGGCGGTAATGTTACACACACCAGTACTGTGCAAGCATCCTCTCTCTGAGAGTCACTTCCTCATGTCTGATACTTCCTGCTGTTATGATGGGAGAGAGCCCTGTTAACGTACCCAGTGAATACACTCTGTTTCACTCTTTATCTTAACACTGTCGTCTATTTACTGTGGCACAGTTTAACTCTTGACCCTGTAGAACATAACCAAAACCCAGGATAGAGGGGCTGAGTGAATGTGGTCTGGACTCTGTGGAGGAGGGTCATTGTGTCAGAGACGCTGTAGAAGGACAGAGTTCCTGCCCTGTGATCCAGGTACACTCCTATTCTGGATGAGAGGGGACCAGGGATTTCAGTGCTCTTACTTTTATGCCAGAAAGAGTAATGAGAGGCAGAGCAGCGCAAACTCCAGGACTTTTCATTGTATCCAAGCTTGCAGTCATCACTTCCTCCTTTCCTTTTGATCTCTTTATATGAGACTGCTGTACAAACCCCCTTATCCCCACTCCACTCAGCCTCCCAGTAGCAGCGTCCAGACAGACCCTCTCTGCACAGCACCTGCCACCGCTCCTCAAATCTCTCCGGGTGATCAGGATACGGCTGTTCCACAGCCCCCTGTGTCGCCACTCTGTTCCCCTCAGACAGACGGAGGTATTTATGTGCTGTGTTTGGGTCCAGTGTGAGCTGGCAGGAATCTGATGGAGGAGAATAACTGCAGTTACTAGAGACACCAGCAGGGGGCAGAGTATCATTTTTCTCTCTGAAGTGACATTAGACAAAATTCCTGCTGGACGTTTTATTGATTTATTACTTTCATTCTGCTATGGGCCAAAACTCCTTTAACAATGATGATTCAAACCACATGTTAATTTGCACTGTGGTGCCTCACACACTGGCATTTATTTCCATTGTCTCACATGTCCTCAGCTGTTCATACAATCTTAGACCATGTAGAAGTGCCCAGTGTCTCACCTGCATTTTTCCTTGGTCTGGGACTGTTGTAACACTCAAGAAGGCAGCATTTTTAATCTATAGTGAGCTTGTTTTGTATTCCGGCCATGTTCACCACCATCCAAGAACTTCTGTTTAACTGCAGAATGTTTCCCTCAAAATATGTGACAGACTTGGTTGTCTGGTGATTAGTGGTACATAAGAGATGCACTGTAGTAAAATTTCAGTTTTTTATGTTGATAATGTGGCTGTAGACTCCATTAAGTACCATACTGCATATTTTTATACAACATTAAGGTAGGAGTAATTCTGCCCCATGTTTTTTATCACAACAAGCAGTTATTTCTGCCCATTTTCATCTGCATAGCCATTTTTTGTATGTATGTCTTATCTGCATGTCTGTGTGTGACTGCCCCACTGCAGCGGGCTGTTGACTGTGCAGAAGAGGCCACAGGGTTCGAGAGGAAACAGACTCACACTGCAAGAACTCCGCTCTGGTCCGAGGCTCAGGGGGCAGGACATGACAGACTCCCTTCACTGCGAAGACGCGACGAAGAGAAAAACGTTCAGCTCTGTCCTCTGTGGGAGGGACCAAAAGACTACAGACTGCCTGACTATTAACCTGAATTAAATTCGTTTCATATGATTTCTTCCATTTTATTAGCATCTGCATGGAAGCTGGAATATTGCACCCTGTAAAATGCCAGCATTTTCCTCCACCAACCTGTTCTAGAGATCTTGACTACCTGCGTACAAGTTGTAAAATATTGCGAAATATTTCACCAACCTACATATACTGACTTATATGTCCCACCTACCTGTTCCAGAGATCTTTGCTAATTTCTCCTTGCAGACATCTTCCAGTCGCTCTTTCAGCTCAGAGACAGATTTCTGCACAAACCCAAAAGAGACACCCGGATCGAAAGTGATGCTAGGTAAGGCTTCTCTTACTGGAGGGACACAGAGAGACTGACAGGTCTACAAAGACAGAGAAACAGGTTTTAAGGACACTTTATTGATAAGAATGCATTTTCACTAGACTACGTACATGTGATATTAGTTTATCATCTGTCATTTTGATTCCTGGTGAAGTGTTCCACTGCAGATTGTCTGAGAGATGGTGGTCTTACCTGGAGGAAATGGATGTGATCCTCCGTGTGTGAAAGCTGCTCCAGCTCAGCGTCTCTCCTCTTCAGTTCAGAAATCTCCTGCTCCAGTCGCTCCATGACTCCTTCAGCCTGACTCACTGCAGCCTTCTCCTGATCTCTGATCAGCTGTTTCACCTCAGATCGCCTTCTCTCAATGGAGCGGATCAGCTCAGTAAAGATCCTCTCACTGTCCTCCACTGCTGCCTGTGCAGAGCGCTGTTAGGAGACACAGGGAGAGGAGGGCTGTACATTTTAACCAGGCTTTTCACTCAGCTCTTACTGGGCCCCCAGACACTCTGTTCCCCACAGTGAGGTTCAGTGGGATTGAGCCCCACAGAGCTGGAAAGTGGCCCAACACTGGGCCCCTCACTGGCTGACTGTAGGAGAGCCCTGACTGAGCCCTGAAATGGCTCTTCCAGCAGCTAGCTGTTGTCTTCTCCTCTGGTCAGTACCCACCGTGAGTAACTCCACAGCCTGTCTCAGATCCTGCAGCTCCTTCTCTCTCTCCTGGATTCTCTGATGGAATTTCCTCTGTGTCGCCCCCAGCTCCTTCTGTGAACAACATTGTTATATTTCAGTTAAGATGCTATCCCAGTTGCTTCTGTTCATAATACTGATGTATTTTTGTTAAGATATTCGCCTCTGATGCAATTCAAAAGCATGAGTACATGAATTTGCAAAAGAAATATGTAAATGTCACGTCCCATTTCAGATTGAACTGTGAAAAATATGATTTTGAAATGGAGTCATACTTGATCAGCATGAAGTCAACATTGATCTGTTTGGTAAACAGTAAAATCAAAAACATTTGGACAGTAACTTCAAATAGATCACAGAGTCTCCACTTCTCTTTCCAGTATATCCTGTCTCAAAAGCAAAAAGCAGAGCGTTCCAGCTCTTACCTGTTTTTCAGTCCTTACTGCTGCAGCTGAAACTATACCATGGCCTCTGTGTTCATCCATCACACACAGCAGACAGATGCACTGCTGATCAGTATGACAGTAAACCTCCAATAATTTATCATGATGAGAGCAAATCTTCTCCTGTAGATTTTCTGTGGCTTTCACCAGTTTATGTTTCTTAAATGTAGGACATTCGTAGTGAGGCTGCAGATGAGTTTCACAGTAAGAGGCCAGACAAACAAGACAGGACTTGTCAGCTTTGTGTTTTCTCCCAGTGCAGACATCACACGCCACGTCTCCAGGTCCAGCGTAACAGTGAGCAGGAGGAGCAGCCTGGAGTCCTGTCTTCTTCACTTTCTCCACCACTTCAGCCAGCATAGTGTTTCTTCTTAAAACAGGCCTTGGGGTGAAGCTCTCTCTGCACTGGGGACAGCTGTAGACACCAGTATGATCATCCTGATCCCAGCAGCCTTTAATACAGCCCATACAGTAACTGTGTCCACAGGGAATAGTCACTGGATCCTTCAGTAGATCCAGACAGATTGAACAGGTGAACTGGTCCTGCTCCACTGAGATACTAGCTGCTGCCATTTCACTTAACACACGGTCTGAGAGAGAACCAGAACGATAGATATGTCCCGTGCCTGTGTGTGAGTGAGAGGGACTTCCTGGTTCTACCTGTACCTGCAGGAGGTGTGGTTTTGGATTGAAACCAGGCTGAGAAGAACAGGGTTTAGCCAACAAATGTCTCCCACGATTCCTCACTCTGTAGTTCTGCTGTGTAAATATTTCCCACAATTCCTCACTCTATGCTGTGTCATGTAAATATCTCCAACATTGCAATAATTTAATCTGCATTACTACTGTGTAAAACTTGAACAGTCACCCATGTTGCTCACAAAACAAGAGAAATTTGAATTTTGCAATTTAATGAATCATAAGTGACATGAAAATCACTTTCATAAGATAAAGTTAACATGTTTGTATGCTCTTTAAATGATCAAACACAGGTTAAAGGAAATAAGAAAGTGAAAAATAAGAAAATCATAGTCTGTTCAGTTTGTTGTCCTGCACAGTAAAATTGCTGCATATCATCATATCTATGTGTTCTTTTCATGAATTTGAACTGAAACCTTGTTTCTGTGGAGGCTGAGATGGTCCATCTTGTTTGGGGATTTAAAAGCTAGACACACACCACTTCTGCGCAAGCATCCTCTCTCTGAGAGTCACTTCCTCATGTCTGATACTTCCTGCTGTTATGCTATGTGGGAGAGAGCCCTGTTAACGTACCCAATGATTTCAGTATTTTTCATTGTTTATTTTTTTATGGTAATTTCATATTTACTTTGACAGTTTAACCATTGAGTGATGATAACCAAGCCAAAACCCAGCATAGAGGGGCTGAGTGAATTTGGTCTGGACTCTGTGGAGGAGGGTCATTGTGTCAGAGACGCTGTAGAAGGACAGAGTTCCTGCCCTGTGATCCAGGTACACTCCTATTCTGGAGGAGGGGAGGTCAGGGATTTTAGTCTTATTATTATTGTGCCAGAAATAACAAGTGGAAGAAGAGCAGTCCAATCTCCAGGACTTTTCATTGCATCCAAACCTGCCATCCTGACTCTCTCCTTTCCTGCTGATGTCTTTATATGAGACTGCTATAGAAGCCCCGTTATTCCCACTCCACTCAACCTCCCAGTAGCAGCGTCCAGACAGACCCTCTCTGCACAGCACCTGCCACCGCTCCTCAAATCTCTCCGGGTGATCAGGATACGGCTGGATCGTTGTCATACACGTCACCTCTCTGTTTCCCTCAGACAGACGGAGCTTTCTATGTGCTGTGTTTGGGTCCAGTGTGAGCTGGCAGGAATCTGATGGAGGAGAATAACTGCAGTTACTAGAGACACCAGCAGGGGGAAGATTCTAATGTTTATTCAGTGGCTCTTATGAATGTCCCTTGCATTAAACGCATACTTGAGATTTTATGAATTTATTGTTGATGCAAATAATTTAATTCTTCTATGGTGCAGAACTCCTTCCCAGGGAAACATTGTTTAAGAGCTGAAGGCCATAATAACTCAGAGCAGCTGAAGATCCCTCTGCAGCCGGATGCAGCAGGATTCAAACCGCAGGGATTTTCACTCTGTCTGATACTCCGAGTCGATAGTAATGACAGAGAAAAGAGCCCCTCAGTCTCCTCTCAGTGAAACAGGGTTAGGGTGTGGTGAAGCTCTGACTGCCCAAAGATCAGACCCAGAATGCAGAGAGTATTCTGCTATTTATTCATGAGGGACTTCAGCCATTTTAATATTCTACCTTTCAGTGGAGGTGTAGCTGCCTCTGTTTCAGATTGCTGTTTGCACATTTCAAGGCCTGAGCACTGTGCTTTATATCTCTACACTAAAAGTAAAATATGGTATATTTCTTATTTTTATAACAGGTTGAATCATATTAGCATTCTGTAAAAAATATAATGTGCCCGAAGGTTTGTTATTCATCAATTTGCATATAAAAGATGTTATTTTGCCAATCTATGTATCTGAGTGTGTCACTGAAGTGAGTGAATTCATTACATTAAACTTCAGAGAGTCACAATGAGAACAGACTCACAGCGTAAGAAGCCTGCTCTGGTCTTGGGTTCTGGAGCCTGTAGTAGATCCACTTGATTGGCTGTGGAGAGACGGGAGAAGGACAGATAGAATATGAACATTTCAATCCCACTGCACTCTCCACCATCTGAGAATGAAGAGCATCTCTCTCTTACTGCAGTTACCTGTTTCTGAGATCTTCAGAATCTCCTCCTTGCAGACGTCCTCCAGTCGCTCCTTCAGCTCAGACACAGATTTCTGCACAAACCCAAAAGAGGCGTCCGAATTGACAGTGATGCTGGGTAAGTCTCCACGTCCGGGAGGGACACAGAGAGACTGACAGCTCTGCAGAGAGAGAGATGAGGTCATGTTATTGATAAACAAATATACCTTAATGCATCTTCTCAAAACAATGAATAAGCAGGGAGAGTTGAAGAAATGTGTGAGTTACTGTAATCTCTGCTGCTACAGGATTGAGGGCCATGCAGTGTATCCTGTTTGAGATTTTACTCTATGAACACCAAGTCCAGCTCCATTTAGAGTGCAGATACAGACAATACAGCTGCTAAACCTGGAAAGGAAGTTTGACTCTTTCCATTAATATTGTCTTTAACAGGTGCTCCACACTTTACTCTCAAACTGACTGTATCACTCCTGCATAAGATTCACCTCTTTAAATCTCTACATGTGGGCGATATAACAACTGAGAAGCTTTTCCTGAGGAATTGTTCTGCTGTAGCACAGATTGTCAGGGAAACAGTGATGTTGCCTGGAGGAAATGGATGTGATCCACTGTGTGTGAAAGCTGCTCCAGCTCAGCGTCTCTCCTCCTCAGCTCAGCAATCTCCTGCTCCAGTCGCTCCATGACTCCTTCAGCCTGACTCACTGCAGCCTTCTCCTGATCTCTGATCAGCTCTTTCACCTCAGAGCGCCTTCTCTCAATGGAGCGGATCAGCTCAGTAAAGATCCTCTCGCTGTCCTCCACTGCTGCCTGTGCAGAGCGCTGTTAGGAGACACAGAGAGAGGAGGGCTGTACATTTTAACTAGGCCTTTCACTCAGCTCTGACAGGGCCCCCAGACACTCTGTTCCCCACACTGTGGCTCAGTGAGATTGAGCCCTATAAGACTGGAAAGTGGCCCAACACTGGGCTCCTCACTGGCTGACTGGAGTAGAGCCCTGACTGAGCCCTGAAATGGCTCTTCCAGCAGCCAGCTGTTGTCCTCTCCTCTGGTCAGTACCCACCGTGAGTGACTCCACAGCCTGTCTCAGATCCTGCAGCTCCTTCTCTCTCTCCTGGATTCTCTGCTGGAATTTCCTCTGTGTCTCCCCCAGCTCCTTCTGAGAACAGCATTGTTATACTTCAGTTAAGATGCTATCCTCTTATAAATACACCTTTTGAAGATTTCAAATGCATGTGTCCATTAATTCTGAATGGAAATGTTTCACTTGTTTGTGTCACATCTCATTTAAAATGGAACCCACATTTCTACCTCATTGTAATATGCACTGAATGAGTTTATGTCAAAAATATGATTGTGAATATAAATGTTTTTTAATAGATCATTGTGCATTCAACATTGATCTTGTTGTCAGACAGATTCAGCAGTAATCTGTTACAGATCAGACCATTCATACTGGACTCCCCTTCCCAGTATAGCCTGTCTCAGAAGCTTAATGTAGAGAGTTCCAGCTCCTACCTGTTTCTCAGTCCTTTCTGCTGCAGATGAGACTGTATCATGGCCTCTGTGTTCATCCATCACACACAGCAGACAGATACACTGCTGATCAGTACGGCAGTAAACCTCCAGCAGTCTGTTGTGATTAGAGCACATGTTCTCCTGTAGTTTCTCTGTGGCTTTTACCAGCTTGTGCATCTTAAACGCAGGAGATTCATAGTGAGGCTGGAGGTGAGTTTCACAGTAAGACACCAGACACATCAGACAGGACTTGACAGCTTTGTGTTTTCTCCCAGTGCAGACATCACACGCCACGTCTCCAGGTCCAGCGTAGCTGTGAGCAGGAGGAGCAGCCTGGAGTCCCGTCTTCTTCACTTTCTCCACCACTTCAGCCAGCATGGTGTTTCTGCCCAGAACAGGCCTTGGGGTGAAGGTGTGTCTGCACTGGGGACAGCTGTAGACACCAGTATGATCATCCTGATCCCAGCAACCTTTAATACAGTCCATACAGTAGCTGTGTCCACAGGGAATAGTCACTGGATCCTTCAGTAGATCCAGACAGATAGGACAGCTGAACTGCTCCCGATCCAGTAGATCTCCAGCTGCTGCCATTTTACTGTGCACACAATCAGAGAGAGAGGCAGAGTTCAGTTTCGTTTCTGTAGAAGTGTGCGGGTGTGTGAGAGAGAAGGACTTCCTGGTTCACAGCTGCAGGAGGTGTGGTTTTGGACTGAAGCCAGGCTGAGGAGAGCAGGCTGAGCAGAGAGTGGAGTTTAACCATGAAGAGCAGTATAATTATCTCCCACTCTCCCTCATACTATCTATTCCTTACCTTTGAACTTTAAATATAAAGAGGATTTCCTACAAAAAATGACAGTGTTGTTTGTGGAAGCACTTTAAAACAGAAATACTCCACTTTTATTCATTGGCTTGAACAGTTGAAATGCATCCATCACCAGGGAACTGTCGTTTCAAACACAGTGAAATCAGACAGAATGTATCAGGTCAATGGCACATTCTGGGGTTATTAATGCAATATGCCCTTATGAATTCCAACCTGTTTCGGACGCAATTCTCACACTGGAAAGGTGGCTTGTAATTTTCTCTGAAGGCATGCTCACTGCAAACACACAGGGCAGTGTCTATAGCCTAGACTGTGGGGTGTTACACTGTTTAACCTTCTCTTTCCTGAGGGCGTGGCCAGAGTGTCCATCAGCAGGGTGAGCGGGGTTACTTTGTGTCCATAGAGAAGATTCTGGATCCTGTGGAACAGGAAGGAGTGAGAGGGTAAATAAGAGCCTCTATCCCCGGAAGGTGGGTGTGTGTGGATAATGTGGGGGTCTGGTCTCCTCTTACACTACAGAGGCCAGGTCTCGTATCTACACCTTTCCCTGGTCTCAGTGTCACTGGGAGACTCCGCCCATACTTCACAGCTGGTCTCGCTGATAATGGTAGCGACTCAGGCCTAACGATCACCCCAGCTGTGCTGCCGAGCGGACACTCTGATCATGTCTGATCGCTGGCCGTGCGTTTCACCTGTGAAAGGTGTGACGAATGATCAGCACTATATGAGCTCCAGAAATCTGCTTTCAATGATTCTGACAGTGGTGCCCATTTGCTTCTCTTCATGTTTGTGCAGTGAATTCCTGTATTTGTGGGACTGCAGGACTCTGTCTGTGATGCTTAAATTAAAGTGAAAACAGACAGGGTCTCTGTGGCAGTTCCATGCAGTCTACAGTTCCGCACCTGTGCTGTAATTTATTTCTGAGATCATTCATGTCTGTGAGGTCACCTGACCAAAACTTATTGTCATGAAGATACAAAAGCGTTTTTCAACAAATTGTATTATATTATGTCATTTCTCATTCCTTGTTCTTTCAGTCATAAGTTGTATGTATTTGCTTTTATAAAGGAAATGTGTGTGAGTGTTGAAGAGTGTTAGCTTACCTACAGAGATGAAAGCCGATACCTCAGAATGTCTGTGTTTGATCCTCCTGCCCTCCACCAGACCTCTCTCTCCAGACCAGGTACATCCTCACTTGCGCTCTCACTGACTGCAGCACTGACATCTAAAGTGTGTGTCTCACACAGGTGATACTCTGTCACACACTGTGTGTCTCCAGGAGAATCACAAGTCTCAGTCTGTGCTGTTTGTGGAGATGCAGTCTCAGTCATTGGTATTAGTCAAGCTGCAGTCTCAGTCTGTGCTGTTGGTCCAGATTTAGTCTCAGTCTGTGCTGTTGGTGCAGCTGCAGTCTCAGTCTGTGCTGTTGTTCCAGCTGCAGTCTCAGTCTGTGCTGTTGTTCCAGCTGCAGTCTCAGTCTGTGCTGTTGCTCCAGCTGCAGTCTCACTCTGTGCTGTTGCTCCAGCTGCAGTCTCAGTCTGTGCTGTCGGTCCAGCTGCAGTCTCAGTCTGTGCTGTTGTTCCAGCTGCAGTCTCAGTCTGTGCTGTTGTTCCAGCTGCAGTCTCAGTCTGTGCTGTTGGTCCAGCTGTAGTCTCAGTCTGTGCTGTTGTTCCAGCTGCAGTCTCAGTCTGTGCTGTCGGTCCAGCTGCAGTCTCACTCTGTACTGTTTGTCCGGCTGCATTCTCACTCTGTGCTGTTTGTGGAGATGCAGTCTCAGTCTACGCTGTTGTCACTAAAATCTGACTCCATTTTATGCTAACCTATGAATAGTTCCCCAATTCCCAATTCTAATTAGCAACCCAGGAATTCTCAGTTCGCTTTGGCTATAGGTGATCAGGCTACCATAGTCCATGATGTAGGATACCGTACCAGCACATTTAATATAACTCACTGCCATTTTATATTCTAAATCATAGAATATATATTAGGCGGCCCATCTAGGGACTGCAATACTTAAGACTCAGACGTGGTCTGAAGACACACCTCTTCAGACTCTACCTGGACTGACCTGCCACACAATCACTGCCCCCCCGGATCAGTGCTGTTATAAATTGCTGTGTGCTTTTTTGTTTTGTTTTCTTGTTGTCTCTACTCTGGTGCTTATTACGCTGTTGGTATAACTGTATAAATTAGAAAGTACTGTGTCCTCAAACAGACCTTGCTCTCAGCTGACAACTGTCTCAGTGTGGAACTGTACACATCCTGTCCCCGTACTGTCGCTAATACTGACTGTATGCACTTTTGTACGTCGCTTTGGATAAAAGCGTCTGCTAAATGAATAAATGTAAATGTAAATGTAAAGACTGACTGAGCGTAAGTATCAAGGGGTTTCGTGCAGTACGGCAAGAACTTATGGAAAAACCTCAAATCCTGCTTTTATCTGTGCGTCATTAAAAATGGCCAAAAGAGAAATCATAAACAAAGGTTAAGACTAATACTTTTATTACTCAAAATTATCCCAATCTGTTGAAATTCCCAGATTACAGCAGGCAGTATGGTACAGTGCAAATGATGATAAATACACATACCTATACAGAGTCACATGGCTATATGCTTGGTGTGAAGGAGTCCATGCTGACGGTGCTCCCCGAATGCAACATCTTTCCCCTCTATATACCCAAACATCAAAGAGTTGATCAGCACATGAGATGGGGTCATAGAAAGGGATAGGTTTTGTCATTACCTGGTGATTGATTAGTACCGGTGTTTATTCATTTCCCATTATCAGGGGCATGCGCAATGGTGTGCACCCTTTTAGTTTTCTGAGCCAATTTTCAGAACAATGGTTAGGAGACCCCCTACTGTTATAGAACTGTCACCCCTTTGCTACTTGCACTGTATGGATCAAAATGAGACCAAACAAGACATGTATACCTTGAACCGAACAGAATATACAGAAATAGTAGTTTATAGCTGAGGATTGGGATTTCACCACTGGTCAGCAGGAAGGGTCACTGAAGGATTTGGGGTCATAAAGATCCCATGCCCTCTGAGTTTCCGTATCAGTGGTGAATCATCCTATGGCCCGAGAATGTTTACTTGAACAACAGTCCCTTGTTTTGTGTGCCATAGTCCATATGTTATCAGGCATCTCCTGTTTCCACTTTACGCAGGTGACATATGGGCATGCAATTTGAAAAGTAATATTACATTTTTATAACTTTATACTGTTAATTACTCGAATACATTTCAAAGGAAATGAGAAATCTGGAAAGCATATTTTGTTCTATACATTGTCCTCCTCAGTAATATTGCTCCATATCATCATATCTGTATATTGTTTCCATTATTTATATTCTTTACCAGTGTCTCCTATTCTTCTGTTTTAGTGACACAGTTTAACTTTTGAACCTTTACCATTCAGCCAAAACCCGGGATAGAGGGGCTGAGTGAATGTGGTCTGGACTCTGTGGAGAAGGGTCATTGTGTCAGAGACGCTGTAGAAGGACAGAGTTCCTGCCCTGTGATCCAAGTACACTCCTATTCTGGAGGAGGGGGACACAGGGATTTTAGTGCGATTATTATTGTGCAAGAAATAGCAAGTGGAAGCACAACAGCGTAGACTCCAAGACTTTTCATTACATCCAAATAAGCAGTCATCACCCCTTCCTTTCCTGCTGATGTCTTTATATGAGACTGCTATATCGATCCCATCCCTACTCCACTCAGCCTCCCAGTAGCAGTGTCCAGACAGACCCTCTCTGCAGAGCACCTGAGCCACGTAGTCAAATCTCTCTGGATGATCAGGATACGGCTGTTCCACAGCCCCCTGTGTCGCCACTCTGTTCCCCTCAGACAGAAGCAGCTTCTTATGTGCTGTATTTGGGTCCAGTGTGAGCTGGCAGGAATCTGATGGAGGAGAATAACTGCAGTTACTAGAGACGCCAGCAGGGGGCAGATTCTAATGTTCATTCAGTGGCTCTTATGAATGTTTCTTGCATTAAATGTATATTTGAGATTTTATTAATTTATTGTTGATACAAATGATCTAATTTTTCAGTGGGACAGAACTCCTTCCCAAGGGCACATTGTTTAAGAGCTGAAGGCCATAATAACTCAGAGCAGCTTAAGGTCCCTCTGCAGCCGGATGCAGCAGGATTCAAACCGCAGGGATTTTCACTCTGTCTGATACTCCGCACCCACAGTAACGACAGAGAAAAGAGCCCCTCAGTCTCCTCTCAGTGAAACAGGGTTAGGGTCTGGTGAAGTTCTGACTGCCCAAAGATCAGACCCAGACTGAAGAAAGTATTCTGCAATTTATTCATGAGGGACTTCAGCTTATATCTCTACAATAAAAGTAAAATATGGTATATTTCTTATTTTTATAACACATTGAATCATATTAGCATTCCATAAAAAATATAATGTGCCCCAAGGTTTGTTATTCATCCATTTGCATATAAAAGGTGTTATTTGCCTATCTTCATTATATCTTCAATATATTAAAGTTCAGAGAGACTCAGTGCAAACAGACTCACAGAGTAAGAAGGATGCTTTGGTCTTGGGTTCTGGAGCCTGTAGTAGATCCACTTGATTGGCTGTGGAGAGACGGGAGAAGGACAGATAGAATATGAACATTTCAATCCCACTGCACTCTCCACCATCTGAGAATGAAGAGCATCTCTCTCTTACTGCAGTTACCTGTTTCTGAGATCTTCAGAATCTCCTCCTTGCAGACGTCCTCCAGTCGCTCCTTCAGTTTAGAGACAGATTTCTGCACAAACCCAAAAGAGGCGTCCGAATTGACAGTGATGCTGGGTAAGTCTTCACGTCCGGGAGGGACACAGAGAGACTGACAGCTCTGCAGAGAGAGAGATGAGGTCATGTTATTGATAAACAAATATGCTTTAATGCATTTTCTCAAAACAATGAATAAGCAGGGAGAGTTGAAGAAATGTGTGAGTTACTGTAATCTCTGCTGCTACAGGACTGAGGGCTGTGAAGTGTATCCTGTTTGAGATTTTACTCTGTGAACACCAAGTCCAGCTCCATTTAGAGTGCAGATACAGACAATACAGCTGCTAAACCATTAATTTTGTCTTTAACAGGTGCTCCACACTTTACTCTCAAACTGACTGTAGAATACCTGCATAAGTTTCACCTCTTCAAATCTCTGCTTGTGGGCTGTATATCACCTGAGAAGCTTTTCCTGAGGAATTGTTCCACTGTAGCACAGATTGTCAGAGAGACAGTGATGTTACCTGGAGGAAATGGATGTGATCCTCTGTGTCTGAAAGCTGCTCCAGCTCAGCTTCTCTCCTCTTCAGGTCAGAAATCTCCTGTTCTAGTCGGGCAATGACTCCTACAGACCAAGTAACTGTTGCCTCCTCCTGATCTCTGATCAGCTGTTTCACCTCAGAGCGGCTTCTCTCAATGGAGTAGATCAGCTCAGTAAAGATCTTCTCGCTGTCCTCCACTGCTGCCTGTGCAGAGCGCTGTTAGGAGACACAGAGAGAGGAGGGCTGTACATTTTAACCAGACCTTTCACTCAGCTCTTACTGGGCCCCCAGATAGCCTGTTCCCCACAGTGTGGCTCAGTGGGATTGAGCCACACAGGGCTGGAAAGTGGCCGAACATGGGGTTCCTCACTGGCTGACTGGAAGACAGCCCTGACTGAGCTCTGAAATGGCTCTTCCAGCAGCTAGCTGTTGTCTTCTCCTCTGGTCAGCACCCACCGTGAGTAACTCCACAGCCTGTCTCAGATCCTGCAGCTCCTTCTCTCTCTCCTGGATTCTCTGCTGGAATTTCCTCTGTGTCGCCCCCAGCTGCTTCTGGGAACAGCATTGTTATACTTCAATTAGGATGCTATCCTCTTATAAACACTAAAAAAACTTTTTGAAAAACATAAACTTTTGAATATTTCAAATGCAAATGCACATTCATTCTGAATGGAAATGCTTAAATTTTTTGTGTCACACTCATTTAACATTGATTTCAGATGTTTACCTCAATGTCATTTACACTCTGAGTTAGGTTAACTGAAAAATATTGTGAACATAAATGTTTATTAATAGATCATCATGCATTCAACATCTGTTTTTTTGTCAGACGGATTCAACAGTAATCTTTAACAGATCAGACAGTTCAGACTGGAGTCCCCTTCCCAGTATAGCCTGTCTAAGAAGCTTAATGTAGAGAGTTCCAGCTCCTACCTGTTTCTCAGTCCTCTCTGCTGCAGATGACAGTGTATTGTGGCCTCTGTGTTCATCCATCACACACAGCAGACAGATACACTGCTGATCAGTACGGCAGTAAACCTCCAGCAGTCTGTTGTGATTAGAGCACATGTTCTCCTGTAGTTTCTCTGTGGCTTTTACCAGCTTGTGCATCTTAAACGCAGGAGATTCATAGTGAGGCTGGAGGTGAGTTTCACAGTAAGACACCAAGCACATCAGACAAGACTTGACAGCTTTGCGCTTTCTCCCAGTGCAGACATCACACGCCACGTCTCCAGGTCCAGCGTAACAGTGAGCAGGAGGAGCAGCTTGGAGCCCTGTCTTCTTCACTTTCTCCACCACTTCAGCCAGCATGGTGTTTCTGCCCAGAACAGGCCTTGGGGTGAAGGTGTGCCTGCACTGGGGACAGCTGTAGACACCAGAATGATCATTTTGATCCCAGTAGCCCTTAATACAGTCCATACAGTAGCTGTGTCCACAGGGAATAGTCACCGGATCCTTCAGTAGATCCAGACAGATTGGACAGGTGAACTGATCCTGATCCAGTAGATCTCCAGCTGCTGCCATTTTACTGCTCATTCTAACAGAGACAAAAGTACAGAGAATGTCTCAACCAGTAAAAGTGGAACATTCTAACTGTACAGAATATATTGTGTACAAACATGGTATTGGATTAACGAAAGATGTGAAAATCAGGATTTATTTAAAAATCATACAGCACATTCATACCAAGTTTTTACAGCACTGTGCAGAAACATTTCTGCAATTTTCTCAGACAAAACTGCCAAACGTTGCATTGACAACAGTTAAAACATTACTGTATCATTATGACAATGTCATGCAAGTGCATGTCCCCAACAGAAAGTAACATGGGCACCAGCCAAACCACCATCTTTATTCAACTGCGTGACTATGTTGTGTGTTATCTGGTATGCACGGATTGCAGGGATATTATACATGACATCACAGAGGTACCTGTATTTCATATTTATTTTAATTACATTTTGTTACCCATTTTTATGTTTTAAAAATCATCCTTTCAAACATCGATTAATTTTGTGTGTTTTCACTTACCCTGTCCTGAGAGAGCTGGGTGAATTCTCGGTCTGTAAATGTTTCACTCTCTCACACGGATGAACCTGGTCATTATCCCCACAGTTTGGGTTATGTGGATTCAGGGAAGAGACTGTAGCACAGCCTGGTTTGGGGCAGAAATCGATCATTCCACGTGGCACTAGTGTGGATGGAGGGTAAATTACTCCCCCTCCTAGTATTTTCCTAACTCCCTCTGTCTGTCTGTTTGAATTCTGTTTGATCTGTGCTGGTTTAAACTTAAATAAAATTTGAATTGTGTTTGATCTGTGCTGGTTTATCTGTATGCATCTCACCTTTCAGCTTCACTCCGTACAGGTGTGTAGCATAGTCACATTTCACTAGCCGCTTGCAAATTGCTCAATCAATCGTTGTGTAATTATTACAGATATTCTATTTACTGAGTGTATATTCAGCTCCCTGTGCTTAAAACTGATAGTTCTGTCCCTGCCATTTTTGGAGTTGTAAGTGTTTTTATTTTCTGGCTGTTTATGAGTATTCTTGCGGGGGCATGGTCCGAAACAAAACATCCAGAACACCCCTGTTACCAGCCAGAACCTCCCACACAAGGACATGTGGCAGAATGCAAGAGTCCAAAATCCGGTGATAGTATTGAGTACCTGTGATTTCAGTCCTACACCAGCCCTGTGAGGTCACCAGGTTTTGCCCCTGAACAAATTGATAACCACCAATGATCATTAACTACACAACCGGGATCGCGAGTTAATGGTTAAGGGGAGAGGCCTTTTTAAGCAGCTCGGAGGGCAGGATGGAGTTGTGTCGGTGTCAGGTGTGCAGCTGCGATGGGCAGAATTTCACAGCCTCTCGTCCTGGTTTTCCTCCTGTACAGTGTGCTTCAGAGCGCGCTCTGTGCGCATGGTAAGAGGCTGCCGGCTGCTACAGTCCCCTGTGTTTGTGTTCACTGTGAAATACTCATTGTAAAAATCTGTTTGCTGTTTTTGCAGTGGTTCCTAACAGCAGGGAACTACCAATAAATTTTTTTTCCTCAGCTTCCCTCCGGGAAAAGCGAGAGCCCCAGGACGGGCCACCTGACGTGCAGGTAAGACCCGCCGAGTCGCCACAGCGGGTCAGTGGGGGTCAGTGGGTCAGTGGGGGGCTGCAGTGGAGTGCTGTGGAGCCCACAATCACCCTCATGCGAGTTTTCATTATTTTATTTTCTTTTGCAAGAAATCGGCAGAAGTTGTCTGTACAGCACAGATGGACAGCGGGCACCTGTGCACACAGATGAAGCAGATCCTGGAGGAGCTGGAGGCGTGCCGTCAGGACAGAGCCAACCTGAGTGAGTGCAGCGTCTCTGTGGGAGGGGGGCGTTCCCCTCAGAGGGGAGATGGCCGCGTCTCCCTCCCCACTGTGCTGACTCTGCCCAGTGTGTCACAGCCGGCAGTCACAGCTCTCTCCCTCTGCTCCTCACAGCCCAGCAGATCGCCGCCCTGCAGGAGAAGCTGAGGAATGAGACAGCAGGTGAGGGGCGTGGCTCCTGCAGCTCATACCGCGACACACAGCTACACACCGCGACACACAGCTACACACCGCGACACACAGCTACACACCGCGGCACACAGCTACACACCGCGACACACAGCTACACACCGCGACACAAAGTTACAGGCTTCCATGGGCTTTCACCTGGGGACAGGATAGAGGCACAAAAGTGTATCGAAGTTCACTTTAATTTGTTCATCATTAAAAGCAACAATGAAAAGAATAGCACTGTAATTCCTGTAACAGTCCTGTAACACTGTAATTCCTGTAACACCTAACACTCCTGTAACACTGTATCACCTACTTCACTGTGTCTGCACTTTCATTTATATAACATGCATTTAGATGATCACTGTGTGTGTGTGATAGACAGGAGAGATGATCTGAATGTGTACTACAGACCAAGGGATTGTGGGAGGTATTTATACAGCAGTACTACAGAGTGAGGGATTGTCGGAGATATTTATACAGCAGCACTGCAGAGTGAGGGATTGTGGGAGGTATTTGATCATTAAAGTCCTCTCTCTGCTCAGCCTGCTCTCGACAGTCTCTCTCTTACACACACATACACATACATTTCCAGAGAAACAAAGCTAAATTCTGCCTCTCTCTTAACTGTAAGTTACCTTACAAACTGTATACATAAACAACAATCAACCAAGAATGCTAAAAACTGAACAAAACCTGAAATAACTGATCTGTCTGACTGGTTAGAACTGAGACATGGGTCTGAGATAAAGGGAGTGTGTGCATATCGAAGTAATACACATGCAGATTAACAATAGATCCATGTAGTTTACTCAGAATTTTACAATTCCAGCTTTCAAAAGTACAAGCAAGAGGAAAACTATACACTGAGGCTGAGCGCACACACAACAATTTAACTCTTTTAGCACAGATTTTGATGCTGCTGTTTTGCTGTTTGCTCTCAGTGTTTCTGTTTGCAAACAGGAGTCTTTCTTTCTTTTATTTGTGACTATGTGACCTGTTTGCCATTTGGTTATGAGAATGTGACCTGTCTGTCTTTTGTCAGAAATGGACGTGGACAAAGAGTTTGAGGAGTGGAAGACGACACATGGTAAGACTGAAGCAACAGCTCATGTGTGAATCATTTGTTATTGCGTCAAGTGAAATACAGTAATACAGAGGAAGATTATGATTTGGATGATGAACCAACCTAAAACTGGGTCATCAGTTCAGGACAAGCACAGGACAACATTTCTGTACTCCTTAAATGCATGCAGGTATCATATATAGTGGAATATTGGGTAGGTGATATTTCTGTGTTTATGGTGAATCCAGCTGTGAAGCAAACCATTTATTGCTGCCAATAACGCTTTTCACTATTTGGAAAAAATACCGATTTACTGTGGCCAACTTCTTGTGCTTCTCTGCTGAAGATTTTCAGCTGAGTTTAATTTTGCTGGACCTGCCTCCACCAGCAGTGACTGTTCTAACTGTGAGCTACAGATATTGTTAGTGACTGAACAAACCTGCAGTGGCAGAAACAAACCACCATGTGGCAGCAGAGTCAGAACAAGACTCACGTAACACATTTTCTAACTGGCGTCAAAGCCAGTGAACAGCCAGAATTAAAACATGGCTTTGATCATTTTTCTGTCTGTCTTTGCGCTGTTAGAAAAATCGTATGCAACACCCGAAGAAGAGGCAGAAAGGAAGAAAATATGGCTGGCCACCCGGGCCATGGTGATAGAACACAACAAGAAACATGAGCAGGGATTGGTGACTTATACGATGGGACTGAACCACTTCGCTGACTTGGTGAGACTCAGAGACTGTGGTACACACAGACCTCCATCCTGTCCGCAAGTAAAACCCGGCTTTTTAGGTTCCCCTGAATCTGAAACACCAGGAAACATTCTCATAAACCAGTAATACTTATGAAATAATAAGAATGCAAGTAGAGTATTTCCATGAACTGAAAAGCTGGATAGAATGCATAAGTTTGAAGGTCCAACTCACTGTTATTTGAGACATAAACTACAGACCAGTGGTGTGAGTTTGAACCGGTGATTTCACTGTGTGCAGTTGGTTCAAGAACCAAACATATAGTCTGATCAAAGGTGTACACAGGAGAAATAATGAAAGTAGCACATCTAAATCACCAGTAAATGCATTAATTCTGAAGCATTTTGAAGCCTCAGACCCTTCCACAGGATTCAAAATGTTCTTTTCTCTGAGGGTGCAGAGATGTGCAGTGATCATTTTTAAAATGTGGCTGTAGATTATCATCTCTCAGGGAGCAGTACACCTCTGCCTTGGATCTGACACACAGCAGTATCTGGTTGCTGTAAAGCTTGCACCACATGATGTTACATCTTATTAATGACCTCAGCTGATTCATGCAAACACACAGAGTTACTATCATCTGTGATGTCAACCCTTTTATCAGACTAAATTCTTCATGCAGGCTAACACACACACACAATATCAATGAGTGAGTCCATGAGTGGTTACAGAAGCGTGTTGGTGAGAGTCTGTGAGTGTGTGAGAAGGTTTGAGCTGAACGGGTTGGGTGTGAAATTAAAATATGCTGAATCCCTGCTGCCTCCTCCCACAGCGTCCTGAGGAAATTCCGCATGGGCTCAGGCCCTGAGGTCTCTGCAGAGGGCTGGCACTGCACGCCGAAACCCACAGGGGCTGCTGGCCTCCGAATCTGAAGGAAAACCTGCTCTTGTGTTTTCAGCACTTGTGCAGGTTCTTTCTGTCTAATTATTGGTGTGTCACTGAATTTGTGTTCACCACATCAATAAAAAAAAACGTTTTGGAGCAAATGAGTCGTGTTGTTTACTTGGTGGAGATGCTGTTCAGTAAATGCCAACAGCCTATCAGCATATGACGTAAGGCTGCAGCCGGTGTACAGGTTACACCCAGAGACACAACATCAGCAGCGTCTTCATCATGGGTTAAGTTTCAGAGCTGTCTGCGAAGGTCAGGGTCGTTGACCTCTGCAGGGCAGGTGACAGCTGTAAGAATATTCACATAAAGGAGCATCTCCCATGGCATTCCCTAATCAAAAAATACTATACAATAAGTCCTGCAGGATTTCAATAGAAACTCCTATAGGAAACTCCTGCTGGGATTTAGAAGCAATGCTGTTGGACCCCTAAGGATTTTTCCAATAGCATTTCTGTGGGATTTCTTCCCATGGGATGTTTATGAGATATCTACTGGTAGTGATCCTGTTGGATTCCTATGTGATTCCTTACTTACTTTAAATAAATAATACATTTATTAAAATAAATTTCTCTCTAAACAATAATACAGGTAATACTATATAAAATCTAAAATTAATTATAATATTGAATAACATTACATTATAAAATAGTGAATAACATCAAATCATATAATACATTATATAATAGTGACTTTTTGTGTTTTGCAGGTAGTGTGGGAGGCAGTGTAGCAAGGGCACTGCTGCTGTACCTTTGGGCAAGGTACTTAACCCACAGCTGCCTCAGTAAACATCCAGCTGTGTTAATGGATAACATATAACAAATGTAACCTATGTAAGTGACTCTGGATAAGAGCATCTGCTAAATGCCAATAGTGTAATGCAATAATTAATATTATATTAAATAAGAGTAGCATTTCAAATTGTGAATGCACAAAAGCAATTTTCCTCTGTTTTATTTGTATTAATTCAAAATTGAAAAAAAAAACAAAGATTGAATATTAACATATAAACACAAAATCGCTGGTTACCAGCCACCCAGTCGTGTTATGATGTGTCTCAGTCTGTGCTGCATCACTCCATCCGCTTGGCCCAGCCTTCTCCCGGCCATTCTCTGCAGTTATGCACTTTATCTGTGGGTGGAGGGCAGGCCTGGTTTGGCTCTAATGAAATCGTTAGATAGTGAGAACAGGATTCGGGGCTTTGTGAGTGTGAGTATTACCAGAACATGCTGGTCTGTAAATACACACTTTAAACAGAATTTGCTCAAGATCAAAAATGTATTTAGATGATAGTTTCCTTATGTTTTCTGCCATGTGCTCTTAGGGGCTCCACTGAAGTCTCCTGAACTGGACTCTACATAAAGTGAGAAGAGAGATCGAAAATACTGATTACATGAAACGGTCAATGAAAGGAGTAGTACTGAGCTTGTGTGGATGCTTATAGGAAGTTTCCTAACATTTTCTAAATGGTGCTGTTGGATTCACATGCTGGCCAGTGAACCAGCAAGCTAAAAAAAAACTTGCCTTTGAGACATCTTTGCTTGTTTTGTAGACAATTTACGCTAAACAGCAGAATTTAGTTGCTGGCTTACTGCAAGAACTAGTTACTTCTCAACAGAGATGGTAAACATTTTCATCGGCAGTAACTTGAGTAAGCTCTTCATGATGTGGAATGGGTAGTAATTATGTGTGTGTTTGTCAGTGTGTAGTGGCATTACTATAGTGTATGGAAGTTCCATTTACCCATGGTACAGCAGTGAATATGTTGTCACAACTAGAATGCATAATGACCAACAGGAGCAATGTATTGGAATGGCTCCTTTTGTGAAAATATTTTTTGTCATAGCACTTCTGGGGACTAATAAGCAGGACAAGGTCAGAATTCTGACATG
Source organism: Megalops atlanticus (assembly GCA_019176425.1). Taxonomy (NCBI): domain Eukaryota; kingdom Metazoa; phylum Chordata; class Actinopteri; order Elopiformes; family Megalopidae; genus Megalops; species Megalops atlanticus. The sequence continues at coordinate 1,054,228 of CM032898.1, read as the reverse complement.
ATATTTTTGGAAAAAATGCAAATTACATTCAACCCTCAATTAATTGGAGGCTAATTCAAAACCAAGAGCAACTACTGGTGCTCAGTTCCATCTGTAAGACACCCTCCAGTCTAACATTGTCAGGATACAGGATGGCATCGGGGGTCAGAGAAGGATTGTCAGCCACATGACTGATTCCCGCCACCACCTTCTGTTCCTAGGAATAACTTTACCTGTGTTTTGCTCTCAGATGACACCCTCCCCCCTTTTTCTTCTGCCTGACAGTGATGTGGATATCGCCAAGGTTAATGAGAGGAAGTGAAACATTATGCAACCGGCAGGTAACCGCCACCACTTGAGTAAATGAGGGACAGAAAGTATACTGAAAGCAGGTGCTTCCACACAGGTGTGGATTTAATTAAGCAATTAGCATCCCATCATGCTTAGGGTCATGTATAAAAATGCTGGGCAGGCCCAGCTGCCCTGAGCCCCACCCTGGACTAACCCATTACCTGGGTCAAAATATTAAAATCAATTTACAGGAATAGAGTTACAAAATTACAACAACAATTCATCCCACAATGAAATACACACGTTCCGTTGACAAACCCACATGTTTTGTTCCAAATAAACATATTGCTGCATAAAATTTACATTGGCAGCACAATCTTCCCCTTCCACGTTTCAACACATGGGAACTACGCTACCCATAATGCTACATAATTCCCATGATCCGTGTACGCACTCCTTTTGCCTGTGCCCGGTGGCAGCTCTAACCTACAGGTGAGGCATTTCAAACTTAATTGCAATTATCACATTTGTTTTAAAGTAACAATCATAATTGCTGACTGTTAAATTAGCAAACCCGATCGCTTGTTTTCGTGTGCACCCGCTACCTTAAAGTTTTAGCAAATCTGAACAACAAACAATTCAAACATACATTGTTGTAACAATCCTATATACTGTTGTAACCATCTTCTTTCCTTTTGCAGGACTGAACACAACATTTCTAGCCAAAGGAATAAACGGATGCAAGTTAAACCGAGTCCGTGTATTATTTAAACACTGCGCAAAACGCATGTATTGCCGCACTCCCCAGCTTCCTCATAGCGAGGCGGAGGCGGATACAGGTTTAATTTACATGTACTATTATTGTCGCACGTGCTGAAAAATATATGAATACACACAAGTTCCACACAAGTACTATCAGACAGATAGGTGTCCCAACAGGCGGTGTGCGCTATCTGGTGGAGATAAGGAGTGGCAAACTTATTAAACTGCATGCAAATGAAGTAAAATATTTATGGACACTTTCAGCATTTCATCATTTTTGGAAACAAAACATCTAAAATCACTATTCCAATACAATATTTAACATTCATAAATAAAAGATAAGCTAAATGATTAATTTTCTATTAAATGTGAGATTTCTGTTGTCTTCATTAAGGCCAGAGAGAATCTTCTTTTTCATTTAAGTTTTGCCAACGGTTGCCAGTACGCCTGAACACTTTACTTTTTAGTACAACCTACAGTCATTAAAAAGAACCCTTTCGAGACATTGCATTTTAAATGTTTACTCCATACAGTGTTTAAATGGGGTAAACATCGCTGACCATGTGCTCTGAGCGTTAAATCCCGGAATTGCATGGGCATGTGCAATCATACAACCTTGCTTTGGTGACCTGCGCAGTCTGCAGACAAACAGCAGCTGTGTGCTTTGGCCCAGGGAGCGTGTGGGCGCAGTGCAGATTATAACTAGAGAATGTAATTCCAGGGAATTACGAGTGCATGAAAATGCAAACAGTCTAATTTTACATAGATAAAAGTATATAGGCCGACATCAAACAGATGTAGGTGGTCAGAACAGCTGCCACAAGATTCTAATTGCTTAATGGCTCTTTTGTGATGTCATAAAGGCCAATGTTAAGTCTATGGGGAAAATTTTGATAGTTTTTAATCAATAGTTTAAAAAGTATAAATGTTACAAAAATAAAAAATACATAGCATAAGTGTCCTTTGTAAGACCTACGCAACACAGTTTGAATGAAGTTTCTACGTTAAACGGTTGAAGCTGTATTAAACGCACAAAATTGGTTAGAAGAAGAAAAAGAAGAATAAGAAAAATTCGGATAACAATAGAGTGCATTTTCATGCACTCTAAAAATTCAGATAACAATAGAGTGCATTTTCATGCACTCTAATAAGACAAAAAAATTCGGATAACAATAGAGTGCATTTTCATGCACTCTAATTACTGCAAATCATGATATCGGACTGCATTTATGCACTGTATTTTCTTACGGTAATCAGACCAAGCACTGAGTTTTGTTAATGTTTCACTTCCTCTCATTAACCTTGGCGATATCCACATCACTGTCAGGCAGAAGAAAAAGGGGGGAGGGTGTCATCTGAGGGCAAAACACAGGTAAAGTTATTCCTAGGAACAGAAGGTGGTGGCGGGAATCAGTCATGTGGCTGACAATCCTTCTCTGACCCCCGATGCCAACCTGAGAGGCAGCGAGAACAAGTACAAAATCTGTGGATTACCTCTGTGATAAGTCAGATACATTTTAATTTGTTTTTTTCAATAGGCATGAGGCGAAATATCGTAATTTTGAATTCTGCGAAATCAGAAAATTTATTTTTTCATGGCCCTGAGAACAAGTCGATATCAAATTAACAGGTGACTTAGATAATTACTGGCTAGAATAAAATTCAATTTTTTCAAAAAATGTCATGCCAGTGGTAATTTTACTCGCTTTGCTTGCTCTGTCCAATAGTCCAGGTCAGTTTGGTTAGTTTGTGTTTCACCCGTGACAACGTTCGCCGATGTATCACTGACAAGGCTGGATCATGGGCCGGGCCAGTGGGGCCTCCGAGCCTCAGGCCGCAAGCGGCGCGTGGCCCAAGGAAGCTGAACACCAGGGCCCTCAGTGCGCACAGCGCAAGCTGACCACTAGGCTTGGCCTGGGTCCTTATAGCGTGAGCTAACCAATAGGGCCCCCCAGACCCATCAGCACTTACAATGCGAGGGCCACCGGGCCCCTTGGCGTTTAAAGCATGAGCTGACCAGACACCAATATAGGAAAGCGGGGGGCTCCAAAAAACATGTGCCCAGGGGACTTATAACATTTATGATCCCTGACGATCATAAATATTGTAACTGATCCATGCACATCATTAAGAGCTAAGTTGGAAATGTTTAACACCTATTTCAAGACGTTCTGTAGGTGGTGTAACATTAACCGTATATGAAATAAGCAAAGATGTCTCAGACTCCGGTTTATTAACTTGCTCTTTCATCTATCAGCTATCTTGCGAATCCAGGAGCACTCAGATAATTCAGGAAAGAGACTATAAGGTTCAGTTTTTCTTACTGTATGTAGACGCTAGCCAAGTAGAGTTAAGCCAATTATGGACTCATTTTATAAAAGCGATGTGGTGCTCAAACCGGCAGTAGGCTACATCATGAATATTGTCACGGATAGGGGTTTAATATCTGAAGAAAGGAAAGTAATTTTATTAAATGTTTTTTTTTCCTTATCAGCATTATTTCTTGGGGGAACATGGTTTAGAAATAATTCCGTCAGGCATAGGCCTGCTCCATTTCTTGAAACGTGAGCTGAATGCATGATTATTTAAACTATTACATAGAATACCTGTTATTGCATGTTCCTATGGGTTTTATGTTCCTAACCGTTACACCGTCACCGTGAATGAACAGTCGTCTGAGTGAAGGACCTGCGACATCAGGCAGAGGAAACAGATCAAAAGTATGTTACCACAGCGACCCTGAAAAGCCGACGGCAATGCTGCCAGATTCAACAGTGTTTCGCTGGTTTGCACAATTCATTTTGTTTGTGGCTTCTTTTGATAACGCTGTTGTAAGGTCGCGGCTTGGTCGTGGGGCGAACGGCTCCCACACACACTGTTTAAACAGTGGCATGCCAGCGTTTTCCGACTTTCCTGTATAACCGGGAGCGTGTGTGTGGTCCCGGAGCCAGTGGGCAAGACGGCGGATCCTCTGTTAATGCCTCATCCGCTCGTATGCAGCCTCTCCAGCCCGGCCATTTACCGCCTTCTCTCCTAATGCGAATATCCGTCACCCCGCTGTCTAAGATCAGAGACTGACTGACGTAATCTCCACTGACAGAACAAATCTTCAAGTTTATAAACTAATGGCATTATAAATGTTGCAAGCATAAATGTAAACAGTTTCATCACGAACAACTGAAGCACTTACGACTAACATAAGCAATAACCGAAGTGAAAGGCGAATTCTACGGGATTATTATAGAAATAGGCCTACTACAGTAATATTAATATAATTATATTCATAAATATTTGCTCTGCTTAATAGTAGGCCTACTACCAGTTCAGTTTAAATACCGTACAGATATTGACCCTGGTGGGACAATAACTGTAGGGTATTCAAAAAAATTAAAAACAGGGAAAAAAAGTGTCAGTAGAACCAATTAAAATCACTGTCACTCATACGAGTAAATGTATACTGGACTCCTTTATGCAAATTCACTTTACGCAAGCTGGTTAATCTACAGTCGGCCAGTTGTACATGAGACTCATACCGCTGTCACTGCGCCTGCATTCCTGCAGAAGCACTGACTCCAGTATTTCTCGCACTACAAGTCCCATGGTGCACCACAGTGGAGTGTCCGATCCCTCAGGGTGCCCTCCTCACCCCTATCCCAGAGACCAAAGACAGTTTGACCCCCTGCCCCCGTGGGCCACTGGTCATTGTAGGGAATTCCGCCTCACAGAGCCACTGGGGAGCTCTGTACGGGACACTCAAACAGTGTGGTCACTTCGCCCGAGTAAAGCGTATTATGGCCATTACTATGGAGGACAAAAAATGACATAAGCATAAATAAATAAATAAATAAATGCAGAAATAAATAAATACATGAAAAATGAATACATTTTGGTAATGAAAAAGGCTATTTCTCTATTTTTACATTTATTTATTTATTTATTTATGCATTTCTACATTTATTTATTTATTTGTTTGTTTATTTCTGTATTTCTAAATGTATTCATTTATTTATTTCTGTACTTCTACATTTATTCACTTATTTATTTATTTATTTATGCATTTCTACATTTCTACATTTATTTATTTCTGTGTTTCTACATTTCCACATTTATTTATTTCTGTATTTCTGTGTCCGTATGTTAATTGAGTGGGTGGTACTATACCTCAGTCTAAAGCCGGATTGGTTATAACGGTGCGATTGGATCTACTGCTACTGCCTTGACTTGACTGGGGTTATGCACGTGACGTCACAGTAAGCGGAGTCACTGCGGTTCCGCCCACTGAGTGGCAGCGTTACCGGTCAGCTTGAATGCCGCGAAAACACAAAAAACTCCTCCAACATGGGAAAGAGCTGTTGTGCGATTGACTGTACAAACAGATTCAACAAGAAATCGGAGCTATCTTTTTACAGACTGCCGAAAACAGAAGCAAATGGATCGCTGCAATTCGCAGAAATAACTGGAATCAAGGCACCGAAACGTGTAGCTTACAGTTTTCCAAATAAAAGTTGTAATAAAATAAAAATACTTGTACAAACCACATACAACCAGAATATCCATGGGCGTCCTCAACACTTTAATTTCGCAAACAAATCCCGCCTTGAAGTACGACCAAGCGTCAAGGCTTTTGCGGACATTCTGAAACGCTTAACGTGAAACGGCTTAACGTGGCTTAATGTTCCAAAACAGCGATCAATGATCACCAAATTTCTCTCGGACATATCTTTTCATAAACACTTCCACCTGTCAAAAAATCAAAACTGAAATCCTATGAGTATGGACGTTATCTTACATTAAGCGTTTTCCTGTCCAATCAGGTAGGCCTACATATAAATGTCAGGAAACCCAATTCCTGGCCACATGTCAATGTCCATGGACCACTGGTTCTTTGGTAAGTTGCAAGAATCACTGTCGAGTCCAACTGCCTTTCATTTAGGCAGATAATCGTTTGTTTTACTCCCGGTTTCGCAGTTTCCTCTACTAAAGGCAGCCATGTGGCAGCATGTTTTGCTACTCAGTCCGACTGAGGGGGCGTATTCCGGTGGGAAAGACGTCAGTGTATACCCTCCATACGGGAGGTTTGCCTTTAGCTCGCTACTAGCCGCTTATCTAAACTTGAGTTGTCGACAGTTAGTTTTAGTGTAGCCTGCGTTATTGATGGGAAGTTTTGTACGAGCCATTGCGTGGAGTTAATACCAAGGTTAGCTAACCAGCTTGTGTAATGTAAATTTGATAGGAATCGTTTGCTTCTGTCTGGTTCGCCCAGTTGACCAATCCTGCTTCAGACTCAGGTGTAGTACCACCCACTCAATTAACATACGGACACAGAAATACAGAAATAAATAAATGTAGAAAAACAGAAATAAATAAATGTAGAAATGCATAAATAAGTAAATAACTGTAGAAATACAGAAATAAATAAATAAGTAAATGTACATTTACATTTACATTTATTCATTTAGCAGACGCTTTTATCCAAAGCGACGTACAAAAGTGCATACAGTCAGTATTAGCGACAGTACGGGGACAGGATGTGTACAGTTCCAAGAAATGCATGTAGAAATGCATAAATAAATAAATGAATAAATGTAGAAATACAGAAATAAATACATAAATGTAGAAATGCATAAATAAATAAATGTAGAAATGCATAAATAAATAAATGTAGATATGTGGGAATAAATAAATGTAGAAATACACAAATAACCTTTTTCATTACCAAAATGTATTTATTTTTCATTTATTTATTTATTTATTTATGCTTATGCCATTTTTTGTCCTCCATACATTACTACTATAATAAAAGAATACCAACACTATCAACAGCGATGATTACCGAATGTCTGATCATTAACCACACGACCGGGATTGCGAGTTAATGGTTAAGGGGAGAGGCCTTTTTAAGCAGCTCGGAGGGCAGGTTGGAGTTGTGTCGGTGTCAGGTGTGCAGCCGCGATGGGTAGAATTTCACAGCCTCTCGTCCTGGTTTTCCTGCTCTGCTGCGTGCTTCAGAGCGCGCAGGGCAGATACCGTAAGAAAAATGCTCTTGTCTGCTCAAGTCTCTTATGCTACTTATCACCTCGTTCGCCGTGGGAAAACGAGTGGTCTGGTTTGAACTAACAAACAACCGCTAATATTAACAGAGTGACAGATCAGCTCACGGCAGAGGCAGAGTTTGTAAATTTGTATTTGCAGATTGGGCGTCATAAAGCATATTGGTGCACTTAAGGACCATGTTTATGCTCAATGGGGAAGATCCTGACGTCATCACTTAACTAATTTAGCATGGTGCCTTGATTTGAAGTGATCTTGATCACTAATGCAAGACAGAGATAATCGATTGAAGTGTGTCTTATTTGGCCGTCGACATTTAATGTTACGACGCTTATCAGCGGCAGTGATAGTCGAAACAGCAGTAGTGGTTGTCAAATGTTCATTGAAAATGACCTCTGTTTGCTGGGCTTTCAGTGTTTTCTGACAGCAAAGAGACTCCCTCAGCTTCCACCCGAGAAAAGCGAGCGGATTCTACGATAGCAGTACCGGGCGAGTACAACGTGACGGTAAGCCTCGCCGAGAAGCTCTTCCCCAGCGCTGACAACCGTTACACTGATCCCCGGGTAAAACATAGAGAGTGGGAAGGGCCAGGGTGTGACAGACTCTGTCATTCAGTGACATGTCGACTGCCGCTGTGCAGTTCTGGAAAAAAGATCTTTCTTTCTCAAAACATTTCATGTGACAGGTACTTTGACAATTAGCGGGAGATCAGAGATGCACCATATTCAAAGTTTGACTGATTTTTCATTAATTGTGCACCATTGCGTTTCATTAAGCTCAATATTATATATGGAGAGTCCAAACCGATTCTTGTAAGAAGATTGCTTAATTCTTACAAGAGGAGCATCAATATAGCAACGGCATTAGCGTAGGAATGATACTGTGATAGTTTTTGATCACTACAGTACATAAATAGTATATACTACCGCAAGTGCGCTACATTGTTGTATCAGTATTTCTTATAAGCAGCGCACACGTTATATTTTAAAACTGAAGACAGAGTTTGTTGACAGTATATTCTGTATTCAGTAATAGTTCATAAGAACATTTAGTGGGGAAATGTTTTTTGGAAACATCACACCACTCAAGACAAATGCTTCTGTTGGTGCAGAAGGATTTTCGGTTGTTGAGGTAAATTGCCGGAGATAGGAATTCAGACGAAATTAACCGAGTATCTTCTTTCCAACGCTCCCTGCAGGTGGTTCTAGTTCCCGGGTCACACACAGTGTCTGTGCCGCTGCGCACTGAGGTGAGTGCTGTTCGCTCTTCCCTCCCTCTGCGTTGGTTGTGAATGAATGTAACGCTCGGGGCGTGGCTCTGGCTGTGGGGGGCGGGGTCACAGCGTCACACGAACTCAGGGCGTGGAGCCTGTGGTGCCATCAGCAAAAATCCGAGCTCTCAGATCAGTGGTTTTTAAGATGTTTTCAATCCACGCCAGTCCTCGAAAGGCCTGACACATCAGCACAGTTTATTTTTTATTATTTGCAGACTGTTTTGTAGATTGTGTCTGTCTTCTTACCTGTGAGTGTGCAGTGCCCTGCCTCCTGAGAGGTTTGCACTCAGCTGAATCCGTGGATGTTGTTAGAAGGTTAAACTGCATGTTCAGAAGGCCACCAGAGGCTTTTTGGTACAAATGTTTTCTATTAAAGTTTGCCTTTTGTTTTTGTTTCCAATTCAGACAATAATTAAGGAACGCTGTCTTGGTAAGTGTGTGCTTCTCTGTCTTGGACTCAGTGAAGTCAAAGCTGTGTAGTACGATGTTTCAACGTCCTGGTCCTACTGGACCATTGTTTGCTGGTGTTAACTCCACCTGAGCTCAATCAAGGTTGACCGAGTTACTGAGGCCAAATACTGATCTGGATTTGATTTTTTTTTATAAAAGTCCAGGACCTGGAGGAGAAGGAGAAAGAGCTGGAGGAGGTGTATGCAACAAATGCCAATCTGGGTGAGTGCAGCGTCTCTGTGGGAGGGGGGCGTTCCCCTCAGAGGGGTGATGGCGTCTCCCTCCCTGCTGTGCTGACTCTGCTCAGTGTGTCACGGCCGGCAGTCACAGCTCTTTCCCTCTGCTCCTCACAGCCCAGCAGATCGCCGCCCTGCAGGAGAAGCTGAGGGTGGTGCAGAGCAGCAGAGACGGCGCAGTGAAGGCGCAGATCGCGGGTGAGCGCCGCGGGCTTTAGGGGTGTCTCTCTCCCACCCCCCTCTGCCTCGGTAACGGGATAACCGGGCGGGCGAGGGTCACAGCTGGGAGCTGGGGTGTGGTTGCTGGGGTAACCTGGACAGTGTGTGTTTTCAGCGAATGATGTGCTGATGTCCGTGTGCCTCACAGAGCTGCGGAAACAGCTTCAGGATAAGATCGACAAGCTGGACGTGCAAACCCAGGATAACTCGAAACTGGGTGAGTGGGGCTCGCCGGTGGGACAGGGGCCACATGCTCACAAGATTTGAGCACCCTGTTACTGCATGTCCCTCAGCCTGTCCAATCAGCCCGTTACTGCTGCAATGATGTCACTCAGCCTGTCCAATCGGGCCATTACTGCTGCAATGATGTCACTCAGCCTGTCCAATCGGGCCATTACTGCTGCACTGATGTCACTCAGCCTGTCCAATCGGGCCGTTACTGCTGCGCTGATGTCACTCAGCTGTGTTAATGGTTTCAAGGTGTGCAGGAATGGTTACCTGGCAGATGGCTAAATGCTGCAATGCTCTGTGTACCGTACCACACTCTGAGATGTCTGCTGCTGAAACCAGGCCACTTACCGCAAGGGGGGCCCACAAACTGCATCTAAAATAACCTGAGGGGCATTGTTAACGTCGGTGCCCCTCTGTGGAGCCGCAGACCCCAGCGATCTCAGATCTCACTGTCAGCTCTACAGGAAGAGTCTCTCTGTGTGTTTTACCCAGAAGCCTCTGCTTTCTCTGCACCCCTCAGTTCTCCAGATCACCGCCCTGCAGAGTGAGCTCAGGGGGCTGAAGACTGAAGTGGCCCAGGCGACAGCATCAGAAATCACAGGTGAGTGAGATCCCAGGTGAGTGAGCACATAGGTGAGTGAGATCACAGGGGAGTGAGATCTCAGGTAAGTGCAGGTGAGTGAGATCACAGGTGAGTGAGCTCACAGGTAAGTGAGGTCCTAGGTGAGTGAGCTCATAGGTGAGTGAGATCACAGGTGAGTCACATCACAGGTGAGTGAGCTCACAGGTGAGTCAGATCACAGGTGAGTGAGCTTGCAGGTGAGTGTCATGTGATCAGATCAGATTGTTTTCGTGTACCTGCAACATGGGAAAGATTCCTTCAGGGAAATAGGCCAGTCAAGTGGTTTTCACAAGTGGATATCAGCTCATTCCCATATTTTCCCTCCTGTAATACAAAACTGAAAAAATGATGGAAACTGACCAGCTCAAGCTCCTCAGTACAAGTATCTGTTTTGCTGACAGACCTGAAGCGGCAGCTGGCGGAAAAGGAGAAACAGCTGAAGACGAGGAACAAACAGCTGGAGGATAAAAACGCGTATAACGCTAAACTGAGTGAGTGTTGTGACTGCACTGAGCTGCAGGTATCACTCTGAACTGATGCTCTGCCTTTTGCACACAGTGATACTGTTTCCCAGATCAACCACTAGAGGGCACACAGAGCACCCCACCAAGATGACATCCTTTCTGATCAGGCTTAAATGATGGTGGCAAATGAATGATGTAAAAATTAGGTAAAATGGTGCATGACATGTTACAGTTGTTTATTTTATTTTAATATAACAGTAGTTTCAGACCATGCTGTGTCATTTCTGTGCTGCAAACGCGGTTGTGACTAGTGTGCTGTCAGACGGAATGAGTGCTCAGTGTGTCTTTCATAGAATTCACTACTCCTTCTCTCTTTTTGGTTTTTCCAGTTTTAAAGATTAATGAACTGGAGAATGAGATATGGAGACTTCAGCAGAACCAGTCGGACCCAGCCCAAGTCGCAGGTAAGAGACAGCAAACCTTCCCTCACCTGTAACCACTCTGTGCTTACACTGAGGAAACGCATGCACATGTTTGCAGTTCATATATTTAATAGTATTTAGGAAAAGGATCTGAACTTTGGGTGCTTTGCGGGAGAGATGCGCATCCTGTGACAGAACGCAGTGCACGCATATGCACAGATTTTGGAACAATGAGTCCGAAAAGGTTTTAGTGACAGGGTCAAGTCGCATGGTCCCAGTTTGGGCTAAAGGTGTGAATTCAGACCGCGTCCTCTGCAGATGAAAGTGTCTGTGTTTTCCAGAGCTGCAGAAGGAGCTGCAGGACACCATCAGCAAACTGCAGGAACAGAACAACGACAACTCCAAACTGGGTGAGTGTGCCAGGCCGCGGTGTGAGGGCGGGTCTGACCTCAGCCAGCTCCCGTTATCACTCTGTCCTTGACCAGGTGATTCCCATGAATTGCCCAGACAGGTAAACACTCAGTGTAAATGATTAGGAAAGGGAGGTGAACTCTGGCCATCGCCTGCTATATTGGCATCTTTAAAGCAACCTTGCTCTCGTCAGTATGTGAAGAACAGTTGAATTTAACTTGGGAAGCGTGCGTAGCCTTTTAAATCAGCCGTAACTCCTCACAGCCCCGACTGACAGGAGCCTGGAACCCCAGAGCAGGTCTGCTCATGTTCACTCGTGCGCTGTTTGGTGTGCAGAAGAAGTGCACTTCAGCAGAGAACTCTCCCACGGGCTCCTGCCTGTCTGTCAGCAAACTAACTTTCCCCACTCCAGGAAGTTGGAAGTGAGGATACTGTCAGTTCGTCAGTGTTCCTTTTATGATCTCAATATGAATCACTGACATGAAAAGTACAGAATAGGAAGTACAGTAATATTACAGTAACGGGACAGTGCAGTAATATTACAGTAACAGGACAGTGCAGTAATATTAATACCCAGGGAGTGTAACTCAGTGAAATGGTAAGGAAGGCAGTGTTGAAGGTGAAACAGGTGTGTTGAGTGTGTTTTACCCAGCAGCCTCTGCTTCCTCTGGTGCTGCCAGTTCTGCAGATAATCGCCCTGCAGAGTCAGGTCAGAGAGCTCCAGAAGAAGGCTGCAGACCCGGTCATCAAAGCGCAGATTGTTCGTGAGTGCCTCCACATTCCGGTCACCATGTCTGTGCACGCTTTCACCTTTTCACCGTGATTTTAAATGCGCTTCAAAAGGTGAAACCACTCAGGAGGCAGAACAGAATGCTTTATATGCTGTCATCAAAGAAGAACTGAGAGAAAGCATAGAGACTGATACAACACTTTATGATTTGTAGTATTCACAATGTTCTGTAGCAGTGTGCAGCCTACTGACGGGATAGAGCAGCAATGCCGCTTGGGAGATGGCTTGCCAGCTACACACAGCTGTTTTTCATGGTTCTACACAGACAAAACCAGAAGGAGCTCAATCCTCTATCCTGCTCAGACACACAGCTCAGTCCCTGCAGCACAGAAGGGCAAGGCATTAACGTTCCTGTCACACTAACTCCCAGCATGCTTCACAGGATTGGCGATTCTGCTCCCTCTCATTCCTCGTATTTTCACTTTCCTCTGCCCTTTTCTGCCCTCACACTGTCATCCTACCGCTTTTTTACAGTCTCTGTCTTGGCTAAATACTTATGGATTTTGGTGAAGCTTTAGATGAACTTTATCCTCATCGTTCACCAGAACCCCTTTCATCCTCGGGTTAAAAGTGTAAACTTCCTCTTATTTTTTTCGCAAAAGTTTATCGCTACATGTGCAGTTATAATTTTTCTCCAGGTGATATCCATGCCTGGTTAAGAATGCTGTTGTGGCAGCTTCTTTACTCAGTAGAGCGGATGACTGTATAAGTGAGATCTTACCCCATCAGGCCCATAACAACTGCTATACCTTTGTCCAACAGAGCTGCAGAGGGAACTGGAAGAAAAGACAAAAAAACTGGAAGAAAAGGACAAAGACAACTCTGAGCTGAGTGAGTGGGTTTGTGGAGTCCTGTGAAATGTGCTAGATTTGTGAATCGCTTCCAGTGACAGATGGGACATTCCTACTTTACTCTGGAGAAAAGTAGTGAATCTTTGCTTAGGAATGTGAATCAGCATCTACATAACCCTCACGCTGTATAGACCAGGACACCCTGCTACACGACACCTCTGAGTGTGTAATTTCTCAGTGTGAATTTGCACACTGATACAGCGTGAGCTCAAAGCCAGCCATGGAGTCACAGAGGCACACAGACATGTGAAACACCCCCTCTGTAGAACAGCAGGCCCCAGTCATCACTCACCCCTCTCTGGGCTGGAGGAAAGGTCTCCCCCTGTAAGGTCTTTGGTCTCTCAGTCCTGCAGATCCTCGGCCTGCAGCATGAGGTGGAGGAGCATCAGAGGAGGGCCAGAGAGCAACCGACAAAAGAACGGATCACAGGTGAGTGTCTCTCTGACGTCCTCCAGCTCAATATCTAGAGCTGCTATCCGAGGGTCAGGGTCATGGCTGATCCAGGGTCTGGCAAACCTGAATCGATTTCTGGATTGTTTTTATTGTTATCTCACATCCTCAGACTGACTGAGGATTCTCCACCTGAACCCGTATTCGCTGTGATATTTCATCAGTAATTCTGCACCAATCACACCATTCTTAACAATCAGTGGCCTCTTGCTACACATGTCACATTGAAACCAGTAAACATGATCTCCATGGCAACAACTAGTAAAAGTCCACAGCCTTCCATTTTCAAGAAAAAACTGTTGTCCAATCAAATTCTTAAAAAATACAAAATAATAAATGATACATGACAAAAATTGACAGCCTTTCACTGGTTTATGAGATAAATGTGAGATGTTTAAATTGACATGAATAAAGTTAAGTCAATTTAGACACAATGGTATCTCCAACGTAAGGCAAACTGCTGGACCCAACATGTAAGGCAAAGGCAATGGAAGAAATGTGCTGGGAGGAGTAGTAATGAAGTTTGCCCCGATTAGCCGAAGAGAGGCTGCTGTTCAGGAAATGTCAATGCTAACTGCCCACAAGTACAATGCAACAACTACACACATGCACACTGACAAAATGTGTGTGTTTCAGTAAAACGTTTGAGGTGGGTCTGGTGAAGAGAGTAGGGTTAGCGCTGGAGGTACAGCTGTGGAATCAGGGCAGTTGTTCGTGGTTGTCGTTATGTTGGATGATGTGAAAAATGGCGCACGTCCCCGCGGGGTCTGCTCATTATAACACAGCGGCTCAGTGTTTGGGTGAATGATGTGCTGTGCTCTGCACAGGTGACACCTGTAATGTAGCGTAATGTAATGTAATAATGTAACGACTCCTGTCTGTGTTACAGACCTGCAGCGCCAGCTAGAGGAGGAGAGCAGACGGCTGAAGGACAGAGACAAAGAGAACTCCGACCTGAGTGAGTGCAGTGTCTCTGTGGGAGGGGGGTGTTCCCCTCAGAGGGACACACGCACCCCAGCGATGGCCGCGCCTCCCCCCCCGCTGTGCTCACTCTGCTCAGTGTGTCTCGGCCGGCAGTCACAGCTCTCTCCCTCTGGCCCTCCCAGCCCGGCAGATCGCCACCCTGCAGGACAGAGTGAGGCAGCTGGAGCGTGAGGTTCAGAACAAGATTGATGAACTGGAGGCGAAAACCAACAAGAACTTCGACCAAAGTAAGTGTGGCGGTGAACGCCCTCGTGTGTTAACGGGTGGAAGGTGATCAGGAATGGAAACCTGCCAACTGGCTCAATACTGTAATACTGCAAGGCCACATCATGGGTATTGGCACAGCTTGGGATTTGATATCTACATTACATTATATTACATTACATTCCTTTAGCCGACGCTCTTATCCAGAGCGACTTCCAGCACAAGACAACATAAGTGTATCCGTTCAGGTTGAATGAGCAACAGTGTCAGACCAGGCCCACAACACTCCCAGACCAGTGAGTGTGAGCACAACACCATTCAAGCACCACCAGTTAACTTGTGCTAAGCTGAAACTGGAAAGCCTAGAATGGTAAGGGAAGGCAAGAACGTCTGAAGAATCTGAAGACAGATTCTAGATCTCTCTGTTCTTATTGGGGAACATCGTTTCACTATAATGTTGGCTTGTGACGACTGTTTTGCCAAACATCACATGGTGAACTGAATGCATCACCCCATACCAACCGTTGAGTCTGTTCAGTGATTGTTACCGAGCAGTCGGTGCTTGCTGTGCTCCCCTCAGTTCTGCGGATATCCACCCTGGAGTCGAAGGTGAGGGAGCTGGAAAGGGCCGCCAGTCAGGGCACGCCAGGACAGATCGCGGGTGAGTGTCCCATGACCTCAGATCAGCCCTGACCTTTGAGTGTTTGCACAGTTTTTATGTTGTCTCTCCTTGTACCACTGCTGTCTTATGCACTGCTTTTTTTCTGGCTTTTCTCTCTCCACTGTGCAGTGTACTCTTCTGTTTTTCTGGCTCTTTTTATCATTATTTTATCTTTAACTTTATTTTTATCCTGCTTGTGCACAAATACAGTATAATGATACTGTCAACATCATTGTTGTAGCAGATTGATTATGCTAATTATTAAATAAAACTGAGTGAATGGATCTGGTCTGTACTTCTGTAATTCTGGACGGACTCCTCTGAGAAATGGAGTAGGCAGCTATGCGGTTTCAGTTTTTAGGTGATAAATTATATTAGTCATTTCTGTATTCTATCTCCAACAATAACACAACAAAATAATGGAAACTGACTATATCCAGGTAAAATACATATTTGAAGTATGTTTATACACTTTTCAATGTATTTGAAGTACTATATTCTCACAAAGAGTAGCCTCTTTTACATGTGGGAAATATGAACTGGTGTCAGAACAGGTATCTGTTTATCTGACAGACCTGAAGCGGCAGCTGGAGGAAAAGGACAAACAGCTGAAGATGAGGAACAAACAGCTGGAGGATAAGAACGCGTATAACGCTAAACTGAGTGAGTGTAGAGACTGCACTGAGCTGCAGGTATCACTCTGAACTGACGCTCTGCCTTTTGCACACAACAACGCTATTTCCCAGATCAACCACTAGAGGGCACACAGAGCACCCCACCAAGATGACATCCTTTCTGATCAGGCTTAAATGATGGTGGCAAATGAATGATGTAAAACTTAGGTAAAATGCTGCATGATGTGTTACAGTTATTTTATTTTAATATAACAGCAGTTTCAGACCCCGCTGTGTTATTTCTGTGCTGCAAACGCGGTTGTGACTAGTGTGCTTTCAGAGGGAGTGAGTGCTCAGTGTGTCTTTCATAGAATTCACTGCTAGATCTCTGTTTTCGGTTTTTCCAGTTTTAAAGATTAATGA
Source organism: Megalops atlanticus (assembly GCA_019176425.1). NCBI lineage: Eukaryota > Metazoa > Chordata > Actinopteri > Elopiformes > Megalopidae > Megalops > Megalops atlanticus. The sequence goes on along the minus strand of CM032898.1, from coordinate 1,037,840 downwards.
ACTGGAGAATGAATTGTGGGAGCAACACAGAGAGCAGATGAACCAGACGTCTACAGCCCAAATCACTGGTGAGTGCTGGTAAAGTTTCCTTCATCTCTAACTGTTATGTATTTACACTGAATTCAAGCACATTTGCTTTTTCAGTAGGAGTAAGGAAACCTGTCTGGTTTTCAGGTAAAGTATGTAGTAGACGTACATACCAGGAAAAATAACACAATACAAATCAAGTGTTTCATGCAGCACGTTTTGGATTACCTTACATTACTGTCACTTAGCAAAACCCTCTTATCCAGAGCAAGATACATAGGTTACAGTTGTTTTCCATTTATACAGCCCTGCACTCCTTGGGTTTAGAAAGGCAGTGAGATGTGAAGTGTCTGTATTGAGGTAAAAAGAATTTTGCTGTGATACACTGTAGAGTGGCATCACACGCCCTTCAGGAAAAGTGTTAACCCATCCCTGAATCCTGTACATCTTAATACATCTATGTCTCACAGAGCTGCAGAACGAACTGCAGGACAAGATCAGCCAACTGCAAGACAAGGCCAATGACAACTCCAAACTGGGTGAGTGTGCCAGGCCGCAGTCATGGGGTGAGATGTGACCTCAGACTGCCCTGCCTTCACAGTGCCCTTGAGCAGAAGATTTCATATTAATAACTTCAGTGATAATCCGGGCAAAAAAAAAATTATCAGTGCAAATTATATGTAAATTATTATCAAAGGGCAAAGCACTTTGGCCTTGAGCTGCCACAACAAACGTAATGTAAATTATGTAGTGCAGTAATATTAGAGTAACAGGACAGCGCAGTAATATTACAGTAACGGGACAGTGCAGTAATATTACAGTAACGGGACAGTGCAGTAATATTACAGTAGCAGGACAGTGCAGTAATTTAATATCCAGCGAGTGTAACTCAGTGAAATGGTAAGGAAGGCAGTGTTGAAGGTGAAACAGGTGTGTTGAGTGTGTTTTACCCAGCAGCCTCTGCTTCCTCTGGTGCTGCCAGTTCTGCAGATAATCGCCCTGCAGAGTCAGGTCAGAGAGCTCCAGAAGAAGGCTGCAGACCCGGTCATCAAAGCGCAGATTGTTCGTGAGTGCCTCTACATTCTGGTCACCATGTCTGTGCACGCTTTCACCTTTTCACCGTGATTTTAAATGCGCTTCAAAAGGTGAAACCACTCAGGAGGCAGAACAGAAAGCTTTATATGCTGTCATCAAAGAAGAACTGAGAGAAAGCATAGAGACTGATACAACACTTTATTATTTGTAGTATTCACAATGTTCTGTAGCAGTGTGCAGCCTACTGACGGGATAGAGCAGCAGTGCCGCTTGGGAGATGGCTTGCCAGCTACACACAGCTGTTTTTCATGGTTCTACACAGACAAAACCAGAAGGAGCTCAATCCTCTATCCTGCTCAGACACACAGCTCAGTCCCTGCAGCACAGAAGGGCAAGGCATTAAAGTTCCTGTCACACTAACTCCCAGCATGCTTCACAGGATTGGCGATTCTGCTCCCTCTCATTCCTCATATTTTCACTTTCCTCTGCCCTTTTCTGCCCTCACACTGTCATCCTACCGCTTTTTTACAGTCTCTGTCTTGGCTAAATACTTATGGATTTTGGTGAAGCTTTAGATGAACTTTATCCTCATCGTTCACCAGAACCCCTTTCATCCTCGGGTTAAAAGTGTAAACTTCCTCTTATTTTTTTTTAGCAAAGTTTATCGCTACATGTGCAGTTATAATTTTTCTCCAGGTGATATCCATGCCTGGTTAAGAATGCTATTGTGGCAGCTTCTTTACTCAGTAGAGCAGATGACTGTATAAGTGAGATCTTACCCCATCAGGACCATAACAAGTGCTATTCCTCTGTCCATCAGAGCTGCAGAAGCAACTGGAAGAAAAGACCAGTAAACTGGAAGAAAAGGACAAAGACAACTCTAAGCTGAGTGAGTGGGTTTGTGGAGTCCTGTGGAATGTGCTAGATTTGTGAATCGCTTCCAGTGACAGATGGGACATTCCTACTTTACTCTGGAGAAAAGTAGTGAATCTTTGCTTAGGAATGTGAATCAGCATCTACATAACCCTCACGCTGTATAGACCAGGACACCCTGCTACACGACACCTCTGAGTGTGTCATTTCTGTGTGAATTTGCACACTGATACAGCGTGAGCTCAAAGCCAGCCATGGAGTCACAGAGGCACACAGACACGTGAAACACCCCCTCTGTAGAACAGTACACCCCAGTCATCACTCACCCCTCTCTGGGCTGGAGGAAGGGTCTCCCCCTGTAAGGTCTTTGGTCTCTCAGTCCTGCAGATCCTCAGCCTGCAGAATGAGGTGAAGGAGCAGCAGAGGAGGAACACAGATATGGTTGCTAAGGAGCAGATCACAGGTGAGTGTCGCTGAACTGTGCACCTGCAGATTCTCATGGTGCTAAGTATCCGTGGGAGAAAGAATAGTGATTGCACACGGTTTTGGACTCTTTCTGCTGCAGAGCTACAGAGGCAGCTGAGAGACAAGGAGGAGGAGTGCTCCAGTCTACAGCAGAGATACGATGGTGACTCGCACCTCTCCAAAAGTACTCATCTTTTGAGTGTGGGAGCGAGTGGTTCGGTGGATGACCCTGTTGTTCCCTCTACCTCTCTCTAGTGCTGCACGACCAACTGACCAGCAAGTTTGCAGAGGTCTCCAAACTACAAGGAGAACTAGCAGACAAAGAAGCAGAGAACTCCAGACTGGAAGGTGAGCTATAGAAAACTGGAAAAATAATAGCACCCTGTCGATCCCTGAATACTGAACAAGGTCTCTGAATCTCAGTGCTCACTCTCTGCTTTGTAATATCAATCTGCCATTCATGGCTCCTTGAAATTCTCCTAAAGCAAAACATATGAATATTCCTGGGAGATTTTGGTTGCTCACAGCTTGGTCTGGTTACCTGTTCTGCCCCAGAGCTGCGGGAACAATTGGTGGCCAAGACAAAGAACTGCTCGAAACTGCAGTCCCAGTACGACGGTGAGCTGCACTCCCCCACTCACTCCGGAGAGGAGAAGTATTTCCTGAGTGTGAAAATGAAATATTCATGATTTTTTTTTGGTTATTCCCTGTCTCAGAGCTTCTGAAACAGCAGGGTAAATGTGAAGGAATGGAAGGTGAGTAGAAGGAAATGCAGCGAGACTCTACACTGCAGCGCATCGTCACTGTGAGCTCGGAGCACGGTGCTCTGCCAGCAGCGCAGCAATCTGCAGGCTGGATAGTCACTTTATAATCTGGATTTAGCATTTTGCTTTTTGCGCTTGCTCTCTCTCCCCTTCACCTCTCCCTAACACACTACAGATTACTCTAAACTGTTTTAATCATAATTGGTGTAACTCTCTCTTAACTGGAGGTTTTTGTGGTTCTTTATATAGAGAAAATTCTGCCACTTGCCATCTTTTCCTTATACCACTGAATTACTAGTTTCTGTTGCTCAGAATTTCTTGAACATGGACTGTCATTCTCTGCTTCTTCAAAGTCTCCTTCACAAGATGCACAAATGCCCTGTGAGTGTAAAGATATTGGTTATTCTGGTTGGGCTGGTCTGTTGAGTTTTTTTGGAAAAGCAGCAGGGGGCAGGATGAGACCTGCTCTTCCCAATGAAAGAAAATTATTTTCAAGATACAAAACAAAATATTAATTAAGCCTTTTGGTCACTGTTTTCACCTCAGAGCTGCAGAAGCAACTTAGTGCCAGGGATGCAGAGATCAGCAGACAACTGAAGGAGAAAGATTCAGATATCTCAAAACTGGAGAGAAGACTGAGAGACAAGGAATCTGAGAGCTCCAGACTGGAGAGAGAACTGAGAGACAAGGAGGACGACTACTCCAGGTTGCAAAGGAGATACAACGGTGAGATGTGGCCCTCTTTGCTTCCCATTGACCTGTGGGTATGTGTGAAAAGGACGTGTCCATTGAATGACGTGGTTTTTCTGTCTACCTCAGAGCTGCAGGGGAAAACAGAAGAGGTGGAGGACACCAAGATCAGAGCAGGTGAGTTCCAGGGAGCATCGTACCGATGTGCGCTGGGATGGTTGCATGAGTGTTCTCATCACTGCTCTGCACCGCTGGGGACGCCTGCGTTTTTCCCCAGCCTGTTTCTCAAAGGCCCCTTGTCCACTGGTCTCGTGCTGTTTGGTAATAGCCTCAGTGCATTTTAATGTAGAGACCACATCATCATAGACAGAAGTGTTTGGATTTGAGAACACCACATCTTGCCAAAATCCAGTTCACCAAAACGCCTGTCCTCACCCAGAGGTACTCTACTGCATTGCGGCCCTGTTCAAGGCTGTTTAAAGTGCATGACTGATGTTTCTTGGTACTATACTGCACTATACCATAATTTTCAGCTATGGCGCTACATAGCATGCCCACTGTGTACAGCACCAGTAAAAAAACATCACAGAAACACAAGGGGCAACAACAACATCTTACTCACCTACTTACTCTGCCCCCGCTCCACCAGCTGTTGTGACTCTGGACGGTAGCACAGCACACCCCAAGTTGTCACTGTCCCGGGACGGGAGGGAGGTCACAGTGGTGAACACACAAAACGTCCCACACAACCCTGAGAGGTTCGACACGTCTTTGGCCATCATGGGGAAGGATGGCTTCACCTCAGGGAGGCACTACTGGGAAGTGCAAGTGGAGGGGAAGACCTGCTACAACATAGGAGTGGCTACAGGGTCGGTAGGCAGGAAAGGAAGGATCGTGCCAAAACCTAGCAAGGGATTCTGGACTATAATATTGACCAGAAGCGGCGATTTCAAAGCACTGGCTGGAAGCCCAGTCTCCGTCCCTACGAAGGTAAAGCCCAATAAGATAGGTGTGTATCTGGACTACAAAGGGGGCCAGGTTGCTTTCTACAACGCAGAGACCAGGTCCCATATGTACTCCTTCACTGGACAGGTCTTCCAAGAGAAGGTGTACCCGTTCATTATGACCTGTGAGGACAGCGATGTAAGCGAACCTCCCCTCATCCTCACACATGTGGGAACCTCACTCTCATGGCTCGGATGAAGAGCAGGCTTTTATTTAAAACCTCTTTTTAGAGCTTCCGGTTATATCGGTAAAAAAAATCAAAATAATATACACATTTTTGTCTAAAGCACATGTATTAAGACTTTCTTCCCCCTTCTTGGGCAGTGCTTCAAAGCTTGATTTGATTTCAGTCAAGAATCAACATTCATTTCAAGTAAACAATCTTAGTTATCTGAACTTCTAGGACTGGTGAATCAACCATCCCTTCAACTGTGCTGGAAATAAGTTAGAAAATGTTACCACTGCAGACTGTGGCAGTTAAAGATGCGTTTGCATTCAATAAAGGGTTATAAAAATACACGTTTCATTTCCTACTCTGTGAACTACAACACCATACATCCAAAACCCACCTGGCTGGAAAGTCAGGGTGGGAAACACTCACTCACAGACACACACTCACACACACACACACACTCTCTTACTCACTCTCACTCTCACACACACACACATACTCTCTCTCTCTCACACACACACACACACGCACAGGAAAACTCCAAGTGAAAAGTCTGCCCCCAAGCCGCAAGTCCTGGATCTGCGCCTGGCTTTTCCTGTACATAATGGCTGAGTTGGAGACAGGTTGGGTAAGCTGAACCTGGGTCAGTACATGTGGAGCAGGGAAAGGGAATGCATATGTGTGTGGCCCTCTTCAAGGTACTGTAAAAATCATGACAGGGAGCTTGCAAGGACGGTCAGAAATGTGGGAAAATCACTACCATAACCTGCTGAGTTTCTGTGCTCTCCAATGTATACATGACACAGTCAGAGTTTCCGTGATTAAATGGGGCATTTTGAACCACTGACCAGAGAATCTACCAAGAGCACAAAATAAACTATTGTTCAGGTCGAAAATGCGGGCAATTGACTGGACCAGCATCTAAGAGGGAACAAACCACACGTCTGAATATTGGTGCAACACAATTTTTTAATGGATTCAAACTTTGCATTTTGTGGAGACATGTTGCTGACCTTTCTCTTATTTTCCCTTTTCCTTTGAAAGGGAATGAGCAGAAGCATGCAGACTGTGTGCGCTCTGATACACACTCACTCAGCCTGCTGTGAGCTGAAGGACATGCCACACTGAAGACAGTGGCCAACGCAAAGTTTAACAGGACGGAAGCTTTTATTTCGGTTACACACACACCCCAGCACCTGTCTCCCCGGCGTCGTCACACACAGATCTCCCCAAGACACTTACCCTCCCTGTGTGAAGCCACGACCCGCTCTCCTCTCTACCACTCTACATCTCTTTCCATCCCACTGTTCTCTTCGTGATATTACACCAGAACCCAGTCTGTGCCCCGCCCAGACAGTGCCCTGCCCATTCAATAGTGCAGTGATTAAGCCCAGGTAAGCGACCCCCACCCCCACACTTTCTCTCAGTGAAATACAGGACTGACCCCCCATGGTCCTCTACAGAATCGAGTGAGAGCACCAACGCCCTCTCACAATTTCGCCCTCCTTCCACCACCGCCCCCCGCCCCTGGGCTCAGAGAAGCGGGCGAGAATCGGGCGAGATGCACCCTGCGCCCCTCAGTCCCTGCCCGCCGTCCCCGCCACCACTCTGTAGAAGTGGGCGATGAAGATGGGGTCGTGCTCCTCCAGCTGGTGTAGGAAGGCGTTCCTCTCCTCCTCGCTCCACGACTCAAACCACTGCGACCACAGCCTCAGCTGGCACTCGAAGATGTTGGGCGGGCGATCCCGCACCTGCAGGGGCGAAAGGGGCGCAGGGCAGCGTCAAAACCAGGCACAGGGACCCACCACCTGCAGACGGCAGGGGTGAGGCATGAGGGCGTGCAGCCGGGCTCGTAACAGAAAGGTTGCCGGTTCGATTCCCCACTGGGACACTGCTGGTGCACCCTTGGGCAAGGTACTTAACCCAGTTGCCTCAGCAAATATCCAGCTGTAAATGGATAGAATTTAATATTTATACCCTATGTAAGACACTCTGGATCAGAACAGGAATCTATAATACTGCCATTATTTCCTCTTCTGCACACATTGCTCCAGGCGGTGTGGATATCCTGCGGTAGGTCTGCTGTGGAGCACAGGACTGCATTACATCCACACTCACACTCATTACACAGGCACCCTAATGCACAGCCACTTACAAAGAGCACAAAATGCACCCAATCATGTCCCAGGAGCAGAAGCACACACTGAACACACAACCGTGTCCAAACATGCACCAATCCCTCCCACACAGTTCTGTGATACCAGCGCCATCATGAACACATAGGTGCTAAAATGGCTTCTTAAGTGCAGTACAGCATACAGTGTTTGGTACCTAAGGAGTATCCATACCTCAGCTGTCTGGGATTGAGCCTGAGGGACTAGTGTTTAACAACTTCATTGTGTGCTGTCATGGAGAAAATCTAGTGTGTTAAGTTTGTGCTGTGTATCTGCGGTGTGTTGAGCTGGTGTTCAGTACCTGCAGTGTGTTGAGCTGATGCATATTGTTGGTGCTGACATGGGGTTCAGTGCCTGCAGTGTGTTGAGTTGGTGCTCTGTGTCTGCAGTGTGTTGAGCTGGTGTTCAGTACCTGCAGTGTGTTGAGCTGATCCAGCAAGGTGCAGACCTTCCCTGGCACAGCCTTGGCCAGCAGGTCCTGCAGGAAGCGCTCCCTCTGGGCCACCGCCCAACCCTGGAACCAGCTCAGCACACAGCGTTGCTCCTGTATGGTCACATAGGAGAGAGGCGCTGGCCCCGCCCCCGTCCCTGTTCCCACAGAGCTGCTGGATAAGTCCTCCAGGCTAGGTGGCGCTGTTGTCTGAGGCACAGAGGGGAAGGCAGCCAGGCTATGGGAATCAGAGCTAGAGGGCATGCAGTGCCAGCTCTGTGCAGCAGAAGGTTGCAATTCGCTGCTGGGCTGTGCAAGACATGCATAAGACAGGTCCTCCACAGTAGGGGGCGCTGTATTTGGAGCAGGGGGCTGCTGGCCAGAGCCCTGCAGTGTGTGAGAGAACCAGGACATCCTCTGCGGGGAAAAAAGGCCAAAAAATAAAGTGGCAAAGTGGAACCAGAGTGTTAGAAAAAATATCCTAACCATGTCCTCCAATTCCCACTCACTTCCAGAGGTGGTGGAGTACTTCTGTTATGAACAAATATACACAGCTGTGGAGGGTGTCTAGTGATGTAGTGACTGTGACTGCATGGTAGTGCTGTATTTGGCTTCCCTTATTTTTCTAGGCTGACTCTTCAGGTTTCACAAGTTACCTTGAGGTAAGGCTTGCATACTGTTATGCTCACACTCACTGGTCTGGGAGTGTTGCTTATTTGACTTGAATACACTTCTGTTCTGTTCTGTTAGAAGTCACCCTGGATAAAAGCATCTGCTAAATAAATATAATGTAACACAGAATGTGTCTGTCAATCATGTTTTAGACTTTAAGTCTGGATTTGCCCACCGGGTTCACCCCACAGTGACTTAGCGCTCCAAATTCAGAGAACCCCAGAGAGTCCGTCTTTAACATCCCACCGTGAGGACGATTAAAGGCCCACACTTTCACTCTTTTATGGACACGGTCTGCTGTTTTGCGATTGTATTTTTATTCTCCACAACCGGGTATAGTTGGTTGGTTTTACTGTTACATAAAACGTATTTCACTGTTTCTGTACGCATTGGCGTAATATGTTCTGCTGCCATGGACTGGGGCGTTAAAGATGAAATTTGAGAAAAGGTAACAACAACAACACGAATAACATGAATTAGTTTAAGGAACAAGGCTTAATAGCTCAACAGCAGTGTGAAAGTACGACTCTACACCTAATAGCGAGCTAGCTCATGTGCTTCCCACTGTTCCGGTCATCGCCAAAAGCCACCCTTTACCACATATGACATCTTGGTCTACGTTTGGGGCGCTTCTGGATTTAACCCAAAATCATATAAAACTATCCGGATCAATATTAACAAAGAAGAATACAGACATGAAAAGTCCATTTAGCGAAATGAAAATATGTGGCTAGCTAAGCTAAGTTAGCAGCCACTCTGGTGTTAGCCATCTACAAAAAATAAATAATTAAATAAATCGATCAATGACGGTGGAGAATGGACAAAGCAAAGTCCTTCCCGATGAATTATCCTGACAGCTAAATTAGCACGCTTAGAAAGTAAATTAGCCAGCTAGCTGTTCTGACACCCGTGAGAGATGCATCCTTTGGGTGCTAAGGTAGCTAGCTCAAAAGTACTTTTGATTATATATATATTTAAGTAGGCTATCTTCAATGAAGAAATAACAGTATGTGGCGTTAAACTATCTTGTAAACAAGTTAGGCAGGAGTAATATAGTGTACACTCTTGCTACCTAACGTTATAACAAGAATCTGTAACTTTAATGTCCATTTACTTTGCGCTAAATAAAAGTAGCTAATGTTAGCCAGTTAGCTAGCCACATTCCTTAAATATGAGCCAGGTGCTTCCTAGTGAAGTCTAGACACACTTCCAGTTAACGATAGCTAGCTAACTTATTATTAAATTAATTATTACTTCTAGCCAAGTACTGCCCCAAACTAAATTAATTAATCACAGGCTGGATAGCTAGCAAATTAGCATCTGCTCAGACAGCGGGACCGTTTTAACTCTTTTACACCAGCGAGCTTCGGCTGCTGCTCCTGGTATCTCACCGTTCACCTCGACGTGTGTCACCTTCTTCCCATTCTTGCCATGCTGATTACGAAATTCAGTTTTTTTTTGAAGCCAAACTCTACAACTTCAAGTGAGAAACTATCGACTAAGGGTAACAACAGCTTAGTTAATTGCGTGCTTTTGAAAGGGAGGTGGCTAAGCTAGCTAGCTCGTAAGGTTAGCTGGATAGCCATTTTGTCCAGAAGGTCAATTCTGCGCAGATTGTGCGGGATGCGCTTATCTGTCTGTCTCGAAGGCTGGTGAATACTGTGAACACAGTGTAATGCACCGACACATCATGGATCATTTCAGCATCTGATAAACGAGAATATGCACCGAGATTGCAAATAATAGATTAGATGGATTCGAGAAACCCGAAAAATGTCGATTCGTTCGTGTTACGTCGGTATGGTGTTCCCCTACGCCAGACGAGTCGCTCGAAAATGCTCCCCTTTGATTTTTGTTTTAAAAACGTATACACTGCTAAGGTAGACAGATTTCGTGTTGATTTGCGAGGGTTTGATCCTATCTCGAGTGGCTCGTAAACAACAAACTACATGTTGTTTTCTTGCCTATCTGGGATGCAAATACACGAGTCTTTTGGTGGGAGTCAAGGCTAGCCGTTATAATAAGCTGTAGTACTGGCTTAAACGTGGTGGTTTTAAAACCAGGCAGCTTTTCAGCTTCATGGTGTTCATAACTTGCGTGATTTACTTGAATTCACCTCAGTTATTGACTGTAATCGCAGACTGGTTGATTTGCATTTAATTTCATCACTATTTGTACCACCGTTCATGAGACTGAAAAGAAAATCGTTCTTCGTTCAGTTCTTCGTCTGTTTAGTTAACATACTGTGGCCATTGCACGAGTATTACCGCGGTGGCAACTGCTATTCGAGGTTCCAGTCTATGTGAGAAACAGTCCAACAAGCTCAGTGGAAACCGTTTAAAAGTACAATGAGCCACACATATGTACATTTTCCTGGAAAAAGATATCTGCTAAACAAGCAGTGTCCGTTCATTGGCGAACAGCGCATAAACCCACGCGTATGGCTGGAAGGCTCACAAAATAGAAGAAATTACCCCAACCCATCCGACCAATCAGACGCTATCTACTGTTCACGTAAAAAGAAATGGACCAATGAAAAAGATGCTGGTCCCAAGCGTGTCTCCAGCGCAGCTTCCCAAACTGCCCCCCTCCCCTGTCCCCTTCACGGGAGGTCCCCTCACCATGAACACTTTCAGGCACCGCACAAACAGTGAGGGGGCGGGAGGTTTAAAATGTTCACTCTGGGACTCTCTGTCCTTACTCAGCATCTAAGCAACAATGGCATTCTATCACAGAATTGTTTGAGAAGAAAAGTGCTGCTCAATAAGTTTATGTGTTTGGTGGTCAGTCTCTATAATGGAAAAATACTCAACTAAGCAATTAATAACAGACAATTGTTTGCCTGCAAGCCAGCAGCTGGTTACCATCTATTGCCAGCAAGCCAAATTCTTATTTCTGTGTTATCCACAGCTGTAGTGAGCTAGTTAGGTAAGTACTAGTCAATGAAATTTTGTTTTGTGCATTTTTACAACAGAAACTGTCACAGAACATGGAATGTAGAGCATAGGGTATTTTTCAGAGGGAATAAAAAAACAGAACCCAAAAAATAATTTGGAAAAAACAGGAGAATCATTCCCTGACCCTGGGAAGAGGTGGTTGTGAGACTCCTTCTGAAGCGTCTGCCATGTTTTTGTTTTAGCTTTCTCTGCATGTTTAAGCTACTGACTGCAGATCAGCAGTTTTGGTTGTCTCGCTTCTCAGGCAAAGGGTTATCAGTTTCATCCTCTGGCTGTGAAGCTGGCACTTTCACGCTTCCAAGCAAGGAGAGTTAGCGAGTGAGTGCACAGGGGTGGTTTGGGACACATCTAATGGGCTTATTCTGTGTAAATGTCCATTTGATTGGCACCTCTCTTTTCATGTAAATGGATGGAAAGGCCCTGACTGACCTGTTCTTTTTGTGCACTGTCCTCTGCTAAGGGAGCTCTTTGAATTGCCATACCTGTGGATTATGAGCCAAGGTGGCTAATTACCAGATTCATTCAAATCTGAAGAGAACAATGCAGGGTGATACATAAACATTACATCATTTTAAAGCGTTTCAACAGCAAAGTAGTTCTGACTAAAACAATACCCATAATGCTTTGTTCAGCCCTGTTTTAGCCCAGACATGAACAGGTGGTCAGCCAGAGCATTCCACCGGAACGTGGCCAGCTCCAGATGTCATGGCACCTAGGATGCACGTCTGTTTCAAAGGCTGTGTCTCAGTGCTCCAGATGTGACTTTTGTAATCCATGGGTACATGGTACAGGTTTGTTGTCAGTCCTGTATATATCCCTCTCCACGATCTCTCAGCATCTCCTGTGGAGCTCATATAACACAGTGCAATGTGATTGTGACGCAGGAGGCCTCAGAGGCAGCTACTGGCATCCTACCTTGCACACACTCAAGCACACCAGAACCACATCCAAAATAATCCCCATTGTCCTCTTCTTCTGGCAGTGGAATTTGAAGCTTTCAGCTCGACCCCCTCTCCATATTGAACTACTAGATGCTAAAACTTTGACAAACCACATTTTCCAGCTTACATATGAATCCCACAGGTACACCTCAAACTCATCTGAAAATAGCAACCTGTTAAAACCTAAGCATTACTGAAATCCCTGACGTTATACCTGTAACTCTGCTATCCACACACATTCTGAAGCATTTTTGCAGTGTTGAATGTGTCTGTTGACATAGTTTCATGTTTTTATGCACTGTCCACGGTACTGCCATGGTTTGCCTTTGCATAACCCTCCCAATAAAACTATAATCATCAAACTTGTCTCACTGTAATATGTTGAGTTTATAGTAAATGTAGTTTTGTACTGTAGTTTTTCGTGTACCTTCGGCTGGGGAAGGCCAGTGTCAATCATGTGGCTCCTCCCCTTCCGGGTATCGCGGCGCGGTGACGTCAGCCAGGGAAGGCGTTGCGGCGGCCGGAGTTGGAGAGAGAGCGAAGGGAAGCAAGATGGCGGACCTCGAAGACGTTACGCTGGACGGGAGGCCGCTTCATTCGCTCCGAGTGGCCGATTTAAAAGCCGCTCTGGAGCAGCGAGGCCTCCCTAAAAGCGGGCAAAAGAATGCCCTGATCAAGCGACTCAAAGGGGTGAGTTTCGGCGAGGTTTTTGGCCTCAAAAAAAGAAGTTGGGTTGAGTCTGCGGCAGCCGGAGCGAGAGGCTGGAGACAGGCCGACGGTCGGCGGTTTGGAAGCGGGGGAGCCTGCTCGCTCTGCACGGCCTGCGAGTGCGTGTGTGCGCGGGAAACGGCTCGGCTCTGCCTCTGCTCTTTGCGTGTAGTTTTGGAAAGCGCGGCTATGGTGCTTTAACCTTGTTTAAAGTGTGTGTGCTGCGCCAGGCGAGAACAGCGGGCCTGGTGAGGAGCAGCTCGCTGTGTGTGTTTATGTGAGTCGGTGTCTGTTAGTTTTTCGAGTAGTCCGCGGGCCCGCGCTTTGTGTGTTTGTGTGTGCACGACGGGGGTGGGGGGGGGGGCGGAGGGGGCGCGCCTGCTCTTGGTATGTTGACGGATACGCGCTGGAAAGACTCACTATGAATGAGTGGGATCGGAAACCGTGGGTTTTTTTTTACTCCGACAAGAGGGGCTGGTAGCGCGCCGTGCGCGTCTCCGCAGACGATCCGTCGTTCAACTGTGTAAACAGCACTGTTTCACTCTTTTATGACGGGGAGAAGCGGATCGATCATTTGTTTCCAGCGACTATCTGTACATGCATCTGACGCATATCACAAATCTGCGAGCCCAGTTCGAGTCTCAGTTAAGCTTGATAGCTGGCTGTCTGACTCGCAGGCATCAAATCTAATACCTACTAGCAACCTATCTAGCTTTATATTTTAATATAAAGCATAATAAAGTTAAAGGCCCTCTGTATACGTCGTGTTAGCTTTAACTAACAAAAACACTATTTTAATTGTAGGATCATGTGCTATAATATCTTTTCTAGTTGGCTAGCACTAGGTAACTTGGTATACACTTTCATCTTGTAGTCTTCACGTTACTATAGAGTCAGATACATAACACTTGTGGGCAGCGAGCTATGTTATACTCGAGTCCGGGCTAATTGGTTAATCTATTTTTGCCAAGATCGCACCTCGGGAATTAAGATGCCCTGCATGAAGTACCAGGATAGACTCAGTTACATGTACAAGATAAATAGTCTTAGTGGGTATAGTAATCCCTCTCACTCACTTTTGCCTAGTTTAAATGTTTTAACAAGTCAATACCACACCTCAGCAAGCAGGTGAAGCCCATTCAGTGCTGTTGGTGCTATGTGAGAAGTTTTTGGGTTTGAGGGTCACTGTTGGTGTAATCGGGGAAAAACAGGTATTCAGAATGGATGCACTCTGACCTGTCCTCTGTTGTTAATACAATGCTGTTGATGCCTAACTCAGACTGGCCCAAATTAGCGCGTTTAACAGATTTTCTCTCTCACACACACACACACACAGTAAAATGACCTGAGCCATTCCAAACAGGTGCTAGAAGCAAGTGTTCCATTCCTCCAGATGTTTCAGCACATCGGATTTTGACCTGACACTTGTGAAACACGAATACAGGACTATTCACTGAAAGATGCATGTCCCTCAGTAGGCATGCTGGCCAAAATCCATCTTAGGAAACTCCCCCACTGACCCTGAATCTGTGAATTTTAGAGCGGGGGTGGGGGGTTGTTTGGCTGTAACTGCAGCAGTGTCTCTTCAGCACCTGAGCCTCGCAGCTTGAAACTACCGAAGGCCAGCAAACAGCTGCGAGGGATCCCTGCCCCTTTATAATGCTGTGACTCCTCCCCCCCTCTTACTCCCTCACTTTCTCCCTCTTTCCCTCTGTCTTTCTGTCCCTCTCTGTTTTTCTGTCCCCTGCCGTACAGTTCTCTTCATTCTGTTCTCTTAAGCCTGTTAAATTGTGCAAGGCCACCCGCTGCCATTTTGGCTTCAGTCTGAAGTAAAGAGCAGAGCACTCTGCAAATATTTAACCTCTCTCTGAAAGGTGTGTGCATGCTTGTGTGAGCAAGGGAGGGTGCGTGTGCACGAGCACACGGGAACGCATGTGAGAATGAGTGTTCGGAGCATTTTAGAGTGTGTGTGTGTGTGTTTGAGAATGTGTGTGTTTGGAGCATTTAAGAGTGTATGTGCGTATGTGTTTGAAAATGTGAGTGTTTGGAGCATAGGAGAGAGAAAGTGAGTGTGTGTGTGTGTGTGTTTGAGAATGTGAGTGTTTGGAGCATAGGAGAGAGAAAGTGAGTGTGTGTGTGTGTGTGTGTGTGTGTTTGAGAATGTGAGTGTTTGGAGCATTGGAGAGTGTTTAAGTTTTCACAGATGTGTTTGCTGTTGCCTGTTGTCCTGAGTATGTGCAGGTCTGCTCCTTAAGTCAGAACTCCAAAACGTGTCTGGCGTATTCTGTGGAAGATGAATGCATTCAGCTGAGGTGTCACTCATGTATGACTGTAGCCATTTCTGCATGTAATTCTTAGGTGTTCAAGACATCTAAAGTTCTTTGGATACTCAAACCGGTAGTGCTACAGTGTGGAGGATGGAGTATCTGGAGAATTTGTTTCACAGAAGTGATGGTCTTTGCTTTCCCTCAGGATGAAGGGAAACTAAGGCTATATGCCTAATCTCTCTCTATTTTTACTGATGTAGAGGGGAGGAAATCGTAGTACCAGCCATATTATATTCAGAGTAGAGTTCAAGGGCTTTAGTCATGTCTGTTCTCTTGCCTATTCAGGTACACCTCTTTGGAGTCTTTGCATGCTTGGAAAATTCTACTTTTTAATCTGTCAGAATTTTGCTCAAAAGTAATCGATTTTGTCTGTGGAAACAAAATGCTGTTGTAAAAATTGTACCCTGTACTCAGTCTTACATAGTAATTTATTCAGAGTAAAAATAGGTTTTTAAGTCTCAAAAATATTTCCTAGCTTTTAAATCTTACTACTGATTTTCCTTCCTTTATTACATGTGATGAATAAGTTTGTATTTTAACATTGAAAATACATGCTGATCTACTTTAAAATAAGCTCTAAGATCTTTTATTTTAAAAATGTAGCGTTCCTTTGCAGGAATTTCTATAACGGGTGAGAATAATTTCGATAAGGCGTTACTAAAAGTGTTTTAAATTAATTTTCTCACCACATTGTAGCTGTTTTTATATGATGGCAAATTAATATCTATGCAGGATGTTTTAAAATTATACATACATTAACATACATGAAATGTGTTCCTATACATCTTGAAATTCTCAGTTTACGTTAAATTTTGCTTTCCGCTTTCTCGTTTTACTTTGAAAGCTGAGTTTGCTTTCGATGCGCTCAGGCATCCTCAGATGGGCGCCCGCTCCAGTGCTGGGTGTGCTGCTGCATCCGACTCCCGGCGCTTCTGCACAGGCTGCCACGCCGGCGGTAACGTGCAGCTGGAGACTCCAGAAAGGGCTGCATAAAGAAAGCATTCACATAAGCTGGTACACATGCTGCTTCCAGACGATGACTTTTGATAACAGCAGATATCCGTTCAGATTTTTTTTTGATGATTTACATCATATATTGAGTACATGCAGAAGTGATTTATGATCCCAATCGAAATGCTGTCGAGCTTTTTCTTTTTCTGGCAAATTTTCAAAAACGATTAGTGACATTTATGATGAATTCCGTGATTATAGAAACCTAAAAAAAAAAATCCTGTCTGTCTTGGTGCAGATCAGCAGATCGTCTGTCTGCACACAGTTGCTTTATGTTGTTGTGTGTGTCCATGCATGTGGCATTTTGAGCCTTGAGGCTCACTCACACACGATCCATTGCTGAATCAGACCTTTGCAGTCAAATGCTTTGCCACATCCAGCCCTGTCTCTCAAACCCTTTTACCTGAATGCAGGACCCTGATTGTGGACCCTGATTGTGGACCCTGATCTGGGCTGAACGGAGGAAAGCCAGTCCTTCCAACTCAGGCCCTGGCTGCATATGCAGACCGTGGCAGTGAATGGTGCAGTCATAAGAGGCATTTTTCCCTGCTCAGAGTTCCTGTAAGGACTTGCAGTAATATGCCACTGATTATATAAGATGGCGACACTGTTCAGTTCGGTCCACAGTGGACATATGAATATGACAGTTATCTTTATGATTTATTGTTGGTGTGTGCGCGTGTTTACATGCATGTGCACGTGGGTGTGTCTCCGATGATGATCCAGCCATGCTAATACTGATGCACCAGGCTGGCTGTGTGTCTGTCTGGGTGTAAGTGAGTTCAGCTCACCTTCTCACACTGACAGTGTGTGCTGAGGAGATGCCCCCTCCTTCCCTGCTCTCCTCTCTGATCACCTGCAGCCTCCACAGTGGCTCCCCGCCCTTCCGAGCCCCTGCGGACGATTGGCGTTTTAACACCTGCAGTAACAGGTGATGCATCCCAATCCCCACTGAGCAACCAGTCATCCATCAACACTAGGAAGTGAAATGAAAACTTAAGCTTTTCTTAAGTTATTAGATCAAACATTACCAAGATTTTCAAATAATAATAATAACACAACTGTATATTATTCCACTAATTATAATCATAAGAGGTATTGTCATGTAGAGTATGTGTAGGCCTAATAAATGCATTTATGACAGAAAGTCCAGATTTATGACGCATTTCTTCAGGATTCCAAACACATTTTCAGTCATTCAGGTTAACTTGACTTCCGCACTTAAGTCTTCTTTTAGAGACCAGAAGGAGGCTGAGGACTGAGAACAAGAGGGGAAAAAAAGCAGCAGTTTTGTGTCTGTGAGGTGGCGCATAAGGGGGTGCATTTATCTTACCCTTTGTGTGTGAACTGTGTATGAACACCGTAATCAGTATCTTGCTGCTCTGTCTGTTTTGAATCGGCACTCTGTGCATGAAGCACTCTGCTGGTCCTGGTGTGAGGTGTCGTCATTTGTTTTTGCGTGATTTGTGTGTTTGAGATGGGTCTGGGGGTGGTTTGTGATGTAGTGGCTGGGTTTTGCGTGATATTTAAAGTTTTATTTTTGATATGGACCTGTTGTTGGTTGGTGCTGTAGTTGAATATTTAAAGTTTTGCATTTTAGGTCTTGTGTTATATTGCACTGTAGTGTTTAGTGTTTAGGTCATGTTTAAATCCCAGCCTTGCTGTTTTTCAGGCTCTGATGCTGGAAAACCTGCAGAGAACCTCGACCGCTCACATTGGACTCCAGCCAAACTCCCAGGTGAGACGCCGAGTACCCACAATGCACTGCGGCAGCGCTGCACCTGTCTGTGCCACAGGTGTGAGTCAGTCTTACGATGCTGTGCCTGCCTGTGTTTCAGATCGGGGAGGAGATGAGTCAGAACAGCTTCATAAAGCAGTACCTGGCCAAGCAGCAGGAGCTGCTGAGGCAGCGTCTGGAGAGAGAGGCTCGCGAGGCAGCCGAGGCCGACGGTGAGGCGGCGCCTGCGCCCTCCCGCTACGCACTGTGCCTTCCCGCTACACACTGTGTGTGTGTGTGTGTGTGTGTGTGTGTGTGTGTGTGTGTGTGTGTGTGTGTGTGTTGTTTGAGTTTGAGTACCTGTGCCTGGGTTTCCGATGATGATCCAGCCATGCTAATACTGATGCACCAGGCTGGCTGTGTGTCTGTCTGGGTGTAAGTGAGTTCAGCTCACCTTCTCACACTGACAGTGTGCACTGAGGAGCCGGCCCTTTCTCTGTCATCCAATCCCCTTCTGTCTTCCTTCCCAGCAGAGGTGTGGGCTGCAGCTCCATGAGGTTATGCCATGTGAGAGTGTGGGGTCATGTGCTGACCTCTGACCTCTTTATTTCTCTTAGATGTGGACAGCCCCGCAGGCCAAGATCATGATGACCACACTGAGGCCAATGACAGCACCTCCTGCCCTCCACAGGACCAGGTCAGCCCCCCCGCCCCTCAGTAACTACGGTGCTACTACAGAGAGTTACACTTATTACTGCCCTCCACAGCGCCAGGTCAGCCCCCCCGCCCCTCAGTAACTACGGTGCTCCTACAGAGAGTTACGCTTATTATCTAGTTTACAGAGCATCCCATACATGGTGGTGTGCAGTACAAGAACTGCGGAACTGAGATTAGATGAATTAATTTTATACATCAAGAACCGTACACCTGATGGTGCAGAAGGGCAGTCAGCATTCAGGCAAAGTAGTGCAGTTCATACCTGCAGAGGGAGTTAAAATTATGGAGTATCAAATGAATCCATGATCATGTTAAATTAACAGCATTAATCCATGGCTTTAAAAGCCTGTAGAGTGGCAGTCAAGTGTGTCTTCAAGAAATGACAGGGAGGAAGTAGGAAGTGAAACATGCACCCCAGTCTGAGGAGGCCAGCAATGAGGGCTAGCGTGATTTAGCAACTGCGGAGAGCAGTGGAGAGCAGAGTCTGAGCTGCTTAGACTGCAGGGCAATATGGGGCAGTGAATAAGGAAGCCATGTATGGAAGGTAACGTGGTATTAGGATGATTAACACAGCGGTAAGCAGGAGCTGTGCGGTGCATCTGGGCGGGTTCTGAGGTTGCGGTAGGTGGTGTGCCGAGAGGAAATGAGAACAGGAATAGCATACAGGGAGGAGAGAAGCGGAGAAGCGGAAAATAAAGTCAGACATTAAAGAGTGAAGACCAGTGGAGAGGAGGTACCAGGGCCCAGAGAACGGCGTGAGTTTCATCAGCGTTTCACAAGATGAAGCATCAGGATTGAGGTGAAGAAATGTATTGAGAGAAGAGAGTCAAGAGCCCCCCCTACCCCGAGCTGTTTTTTTGCAGAAGAGGGGAGAGTGATAGAGATCGGGAGGAGACAGGCATGAAGCAGCAGGGAGAAATTAGATGTCAGCTTTGGAGGAAGATGGTAAAAATGTAAACAGGAGGAGGTGTGTGATTACCTGGAAGCGGAGAGGAAATGGAAGAATTAGAAGGGGTTAAAGGGAAGGGAGATGTGTGCGGCGAGGTGAGAACTGAGGGAGGGAGTTTTAAAGGAAGAGGCAGAGCTGAAAGAGCCTTTCACTCCTCCAGTAGAGAGGACAGGTAGCAGGAGAGGGAAAGAGGTGACAGAGAACCTCCCAGAGGCTTAACGGGAGCAGCACCATGGACTCCCTGATCAGCGAGACACGGCAGAGTGGTGTGATCTGTCGTAGCAAAAGCAGCAGGGAGGTCAGGAGTGAGGAGCTCAGGGAAGCTTTGGAAGCCAGAGAAACAGGCGACCTGTTCTCTTTCGCTCTGATTGATTGATTTATTTTTAAATTTGGAATTCCCATTTTGCTATTACCCTGCTGCTCATGGCTGAAGCCACAGCTAAAATCAGGGAGAGCGCAGACAGACACGCGCTCTCCTGCGAAACACGCGATGTCACTGCCTCTGTCCATACCGCAGTCCCCATGCCAAGCCTGCACAGACGACAGTTAGAGGAGGACCCTCCGTGTGCGGCTTTATATAGGCAGATAGTGGGTGCACAACTAACCAGCAGGGGTCACTGGTGTGTGACGAGACGGACATACCCTGGCCGACTATCCCACCCCTGTCCCCAGTGGCAGAACTAAGCTTGTTCCACTGCTGTGGACTCCTGGTCGTTATTGGCTGATGATGAGGCTGGGTTCAAACCCAGGCCGTAGAGCTCAGCTGGCCTGCACCTGTGGCACACCTGTGTGCCGGGGCGAGCCTCGGCCCCGAGGTGAAACTCGGGCTGCTGCTTGTGTGTGGTACTGTGTGGCCGTGTGTCATGCTCTGGCCATCTTCTCTCCGCATTAGGAAGTCTCTGCTGTGGTGGGTGTCCCGCACAAGCAGCACTCCTCCTTTGACCAGCGAGAGGAGAAGGAGGAAGGAGAGGGTGATGGGGGAGGAGCAGAGGAGATAGGGGAGGAGCACCGAGCAGGAGAGACGGAGCCCATGGCGTCGCCTGCTGCCTTTCCCCAGTCCAGCGCTCGCAAATCGGCTTTCTACCAGGCCCAGGACGGCCAGACAGACGCCACCCCCCCGCACCTGGGCGGCCCCGCCCTGGATCCGGGGTCACAGGAGGCCCCGGGCGGGCGGGGCCGGCGCTCGTCCGCCCGGCAGAGCCGCGAGGACCCCGCCCCCTCCTCGCCCTCGGCCCCGCCCCGCGCCGTGGCCTCGCTGTCGGTGCGGGTGATCGGAGAGGCGGACAGACAGGGCTCCGCCCATACTGCCCCGCCCGGCCAGCCCGCCCGACCGACACGCCCCCCGCAGGACAGCGACGACGACAGCGACGAGGAGGAGGAGGAGGAGGAGGAAGAGGAGTGGGGGGCTGGGAACAGGATGGGCGCTGCCTGGGAGCCCCACAGCAGCCAGCTGGCTCAGGAGAGATCCAGACGGACCCTCCAACCCCCTCAGCACATCCCACCCCAGATATCCCATCAGCCCCAGCTGCAGCTGCGGCAGCCGACGCCGCCTCCATCTCCTCCCCCAGAGTTCTCCTTCCCCCTGCCTGACACTCCCAAGCAAAGCCCCCCCAGCCTGGACGAGGCGGAGGCGGGGCCGGGGGCGGGGCTGGGGGCGGGGCCGCGGAGGCCCCCCGAGGCCGGCCGCTCCCGGCCCTCCCTGCAGCGGCAGGACAGCAGCTCCAGCTCCGGCAGCTCCAGCAGCAACAGCCGCAGCAGCAGCCCGGAGCCACACGGGGGCGCTGGGGAGCGCAAGCCCGGCCCGCTCACGCTGCTGGCACGCAAGATGGAGTCTGAGGGAGCCTTCGCCGGGGGCCGGAGGAAGGGCCGGCCGGAGGCTGAGGGGGAGGAGCCGGCGGGGGCCGGTGTGGTCCTGCCCGATGGCTCGGCGGCCGCGCTCTTCCCCGGGAACGTGCTCCGCGACGCCGCTGCAACCGCCATCACCCACCTGCCAGCAGGCCCCGCCCACCTGCCCTCAGGCCCCGCCCTCATGGCCAAGAAGAGCATCGCAGCCACAGCGGTTCCCACCATCACTTTCAGCGCTGTCGCCGCCCCCCCAGGGGCTCGAGGAGCCCCTTTCCAGAGCTTCAGCCCCACCTCTGCCCCGGCCAGGGTCGTCATGGCCACCGCTGAAGACCCGGAAAGGAAGGGGGACAGGGATGCTGCCAAAATGTTTGAGCTGGAGAGTGTGGCTGCGGACAAAATCGACAGCCGAGAAGCGGGAGAGATGCTTCACTCAAGGGAGAAGGAGAAGGCGTGGGAGAGGGAGCAAGAGGACAGAGAGAAGGCGCTGGAGAGAGAACGAGTGGAGAGAGAAAGGGCTCTAGAGAAGGAAAGGGAGAGAGAGCGGGAGGAGATGGAGAAGGCCCTCAAGAAAGAACAAGAGGAGAGGGAGAGAGAACGGGAGGAGAGGGAGAAGGCCTTAGAGAGAGAACGAGAGGAGAGGGAGAAGGCACTAGAGAGAGAGAGGGCACTAGAGAGAGAGCGGTTGGAGAAAGAGAAGGCGCTAGAGCGAGAACGACTGGAGAGAGAGCGGGTAGAGAAAGAGAAGGTGCTAGAGCGAGAACGACTGGAGAGAGAGCGGGTGGAGAGAGAGAAGGCCCTAGCAAGAGAACGAGAGGAGAGGGAGAAGGCCCTAGAGAGAGAACGCTTGGAGAGGGAGAAGGCCCTAGAGAGAGAACGCTTGGAGAGGGAGAAGGCCCTAGAGAGAGAGCGAGAGGAGAGAGAGCGGGTAGAGAGGGAGAAGGCCCTAGAGAGAGAACGCTTGGAGAGGGAGAAGGCCCTAGAGAGAGAACGCTTGGAGAGGGAGAAGGCCCTAGAAAGAGAACGAGAGGAGAGAGAGCGGGTAGAGAGGGAGAAGGCCCTAGCGAGAGAACGAGAGGAGAGGGAAAAGGCCCTAGAGAGAGAGCGAGAGGAGAGAGAGCGGGTAGAGAGGGAGAAAGCTCTAGAGAGAGAACGAGAGGAGAGGGAGAGAGAGCGGTTGGAGAGGGAGAAAGCACAGGAGAGGGAAAGAGAGCAAGAGGAGAAGGAGAAGGCCCTTGAGCGTGAGAGGGAGAGGGAGCGAGAGGAGAGGGCGATGCTGGAGAGGGAGAGCCGTTTACCCCCGTGGAAACGTGGGCGAGAGTTCGGTGGGCTCAGCTCCTCTCTGATCCCCACCCCCGCACTCTCAGCTGTGGCCGGCAAGATTCCTGAGGCGGAAAAGAAAGACCCCGAGAGGGAGGACCCTGCAGCTGGTCACCCCGGGAGACCCGGCCAGCCGTCAGAGAGCCAGCCCCCCACCCCGCTGTCACCCCAGCCCTCATCCAAGAAGTTCCGCTTCCTGAGGGACACCCCCGTGCTGTCCTCTCCTTCCCCCGCCTCCGCCACTCCCCTCATCAAACGGCCGCGCACCTTCTCCGACACGCCCCCGGGCGAGGAGGGGGCCAGCGGGGGCGAAACCGCGGCGCCCGCGCCAGCCAGCCCCGTCGTCCTGCGGCCTGGGGGGGTGCTCCACGCGTCGACCCCCCTCCCCGCCGCTGCGGGGTCAGACAGACAGGCACCGCTGCAGACGCCTGCCAGGCAGGGGGTCCTCGTGGCAGGACCCCAGCAGGCGCACGAGTCCGGCCTGCCCTGGCTGGAGGGAAAGAGCCCAGAGGTTGCCATGGAGATGAGGGCACTAGCTGAGATGCCCAGGCCGGATGTTGGTGGGGGGAGGGTGCAGGAGGGGGAGAGAGCGGTGAAACTGGCCGAAGCTGAGGCCCCTGAAGGAGCGCGAGAGGCGGAGAGGAGCCCGGCCCCGGCTGCGGGCCCCGTGCTGCCCCCGTCCCCTCCCCCCGAGGAGAGCGAGGCTGAGAGAGAGCGGGACGGAGAGGGGCGGTCCTCTCCCTCCAGTGACTCCTCCTCCTCTGACTCCGACTCGGGTTCCTCCTCCTCACGCTCCTCTGGCTCATCCTCTTCCTCAGAAGAGAAAGATCACTCTGCTCCCAGGAGCAGGAGGGTGAGTACAACTCCCCCAAAAATATACACCTGTAGACGTCAGTTAATTGTGCAAAATGTACAGCATGTCAAATATGTAACACAGGAAATATGTGTATATGTAGTATGCACATATGGAGTTAAAGGTTTAAACATAAGAGTAGTAGTTTTTTTGCTCTGGCTTGTGGAATCGCCTGCTTTCGTCAAATCTTACCCAACATGCATCAGTGACCTGGACACAGCTGCAGCCCCAATGAGCTGCTCGTGACGTGTCACTGAGAACAGGAACCCAGAACGCATCGCATGATAACGAGAGAGAGAACAGCTCAGAGTCCAGAACAAATGAATCACAATGCCGCCCACACTAATTCGAGTAAAAGTGATTTATTTATGTTGTACCTTGCATGAGATGGGAGTGCTTTACACTGCAGGGGAGCGACATAAATATGAAAGGCAGCTGTTAGACTGAGATGCTCAGGGAGGTTACCGTTCCCCGTCTCTCTCTCTCAGTCTGCCAGCGCTCAGCGAGACTCGGTGTCCCAGGACAGCGAGGCGTCCGGTCACCCCGAGGCCTCGCCCGAAACCCCCGCCGGGCCACCACGTAAGAGGAGAGGGGAGCAGCCTGCCCAGGACAGAAGAGCTGATGCTAACGAGGGAGAGCGCCGGAGCAAGGTCAGCCCCTCTCCCTCCCTCGCACACAGTGCCGATCTTACTGCGGCCCAGCATGAGGCCTGGGTATCTGCCCCTCTTTTCCCTTCTCCTCATCTCTCTTCCTGTCACTCCGATGATGATCCAGCCATGCTAATACTGATGCACCAGGCTGGCTGTGTGTCTGTCTGGGTGTAAGTGAGTTCAGCTCACCTTCTCACACTGACAGTGTGTGCTGAGGAGATCCTGCCTCTCTTGCTTTGTCCTTCTGTCTGTCATTCTGTCTTTCTCTCCCAATCTGTCATCCTTGTCTATCTGTCTCTCTCAACTCTCTGTGCCCTGTCTATTCTGTCGCATTGCCCTCTGTAAGTCTGTGTCCCGCATGTGTTGCTTGCTGTGTTGTGTGGTTTGCTTGTCTGCCACTCTCTCCCCGACTCTGTAATCTCAGCATCGGGACCTCTTTCTTCAGAGGGTGAAGGAGGGATTATGGGAGCATGTATTTTGCTCCCTCACTTTCACACTCTTGCAGCTGAGACGGATGTGCCCACCTCTTTCTCTCTGCACCCCCCCCCCCCCGCCTCCTGGCAATGTGTGACACATCCCGCTCTCCTCCCCCTCCCTCTCTCTGACAGAGGCCCTGTCTGGATAGAGAAGAAAAGGAACAAGGGGAGCAGAAGAAAGAAGAGAAGGAAGGAGGAGAGGAGACTAAACACCCAGCCAGGTCAGACCCCACAGCCTATGCACACACATACACACACACACACACACACACACACACACACACACGCACACACGCACACATGCACACACACACACACGCACACGCACACATGCGCGCACACACACACACTCACACACACACACACACACACACACTCATGCGCGCGTGCGCGCATACACACACTCACTCGCATGCGCACACACACACAGTCACTCGCATGTGCACACACTCACTCACTCACATGTGCACACACACTCATTCGCATGCACATGCACACACACACACACACACACACACACACACACACACGCACACGTGTTTACTCTGGTGGCAATTTATACTGGTATGCTCACATGCACTCTAAGAAGAAGGCAACCAGGCCTGAGAACACAGGCACTGAGCAGGTTTCCAGTCAGGCTGAAGCCCTGTATCGCTCAGGGCTGGTGGGGTGTGAAGCTGCGATTCGCTGGGTCCGGCAGCGCAGCTGTTCCACGTGTGACGCAGATATTCAAGCGCTCCACATTTAAAGCTCTGTCTCTGCTTTTGCTGAAGCTCTGTGCTCCCAGTTGCTGGCTCATTATGAAGGTCTACAATGTGGTGTAAAACAGAACTTCCACAGCTAGCACAGCAATGCAGATGGAAGCAGAATTTCCTGTTACCAGCCAGAGCCGGAAGGAAGGAGCACAGGAGCTGATTATCTGGGCAACCTGTAGAATATCTGTCTGCAGACCATGTGGCCAGCCAAGACCAGGGTAGAGTTCTGGGGCTAAAGATGCTGTAATGTAATAATCTTTACAACTGTCCACCAATGGGCACAAGGTTCTTGCTGTATTTTGTACATTTGTACACATACCAGGTGGTTGTAGCAAGGCAGCAATACTGGGTGACCTAACTAGAAATTAAACCACACAAAAATTGTGATTTATTTAACCATTTCATCCACAGTGAATTCAGAACACGCTGCTTAATAGCAAATAGTTGCTCTGCTTTGTGTAGGATATGTGGCTGAAGGTCCTTACTCAGTTGGCTGCCTTTTAAATATTAAATCCCCAGCAGAGCCAGTAGCTGGTAATACAAACACAATTTAGCGCATAATGGTTAGATTTAATAAGCGTGATTCTCCTGTCAGGTGTGTTATGAAATGCCATGAAATGAGCAGCAGCGGCAGTACCAGGCCCTGTAGGATGAAGTGCTTTCACAGTGCGGCAGAGTTGCAGCAGACACGCGTTCATACCGCTGGAGACACACACACTCGCTTGTGTGAGCCAGTCTCACTGTCTGTCTTCGTGACCTTCCATGCTGTTTTATTTTTTTGCTTTCTGACAATCATACGATCATGCTGTCACAGCTCATACAAACAGAAAAACAACAGTAATACAATATCACCTCTCTCACTCTATTCCTTCTCTCTCAGTCTCTCTTCCCTTCTCTCTTCCCTCTCTCCTTTTCACTTGCACAGTCTCTCTCTCCCTCTCTCGTGTCTCTCCCTCTCTTGTCGTCTCTCTTTCTCCACGTCAAGGGTGACCAAATGTCCTCCTCTTCCTCTCCTCTGTCCTCCCCCTCCCTTTTTCCGGAGTCTTTCTGTCTGATGAGTGCTGGACTCCAGCAGCAGTCTGTGGCTTTGTGAACTGTGTGTGTGTGTGTGTGTGTGTGTGTGTGTGTGTGTGTAAGCAAGCTCTCTCTATCCACTTATCTGTATGTCTCACAGCTACAGAATGTCACATAACTGCAATAAAGGCAGCATCAGAACCCTGTGGAGTTATCTGCCTACACCAGCAGGCTGTGTGTGTGTGTGTGTGTGTGTGTGTGTGTGTGTGTGTGTGTGTGTGTGTGTGTGTGTGTGTGTGTGTGTGTGTGTGTGTGTGTGTGTGTGTGAGAGTGACTGCCTGTGTGCATGTGTGACTGCCTGTGTGCCTGTGCTGGTGCTTTCTATGGTTTATGTATATAAGTGATCAGTTAGCACATTTGGTGCGGGTGTTTGTCATGGTGGGATGGGGTCTGAGCTGTCCCCAGGCCTCTCCCTGAAGGGGTGTAGCGTTTCAAAACCCACCGCAGGAGGGAGAGCAGGGACACTGCTGGAGGAGGATGTCGAGCGGATGTCGATGTCGGATGCTGGGAGTGGAGCAGCTGCAGTCCCGAGGGAGCTGCGCCAAACTGACCCGTCAGAAAGCCACCCTCCTGGGCTCCTGTTCCTGTAACCAGCCTCACTGGCTCCTGTTAGATTTTCGTCTATACTCTGTATACTCTGTTTGTGTGTTCTTTGGGGGGGCTCTGACTGGTGAGTTGTTTTAGTTCAGCGCAGAAGGAGCTTTTCATACTACCTTTACTGCTGATGTTGGGAAGCAGTGTGGCGTAAGGGTAAGAAGCAGGGCTCCGAACCAAAAAGGTTGCTGGTTCGATTCTCCACTGGGGCACTGCTATTGTATACTTGGGCAGGGAACTTAACACAGAATTTCCTTTGTAAATATCCAACTGTATAAATGGATAACGTGAAATTGTAACCTGTGTTAAGTTTCTCTGGATAACAGCGTCTGCTAAATGACGATAATGTAAGGATGTGATTTTGTAATTAGCTACACAGGTCCCAGTTTAAATTCTGTTAATGGCGCCTAATTAGCGGCACGCCGCCTGTTACTCGACCCCAGAAGCTGTGAAAAGGCGTGAACGTGGTCTTACAGGGCAGTGTTTTAGTTCTCATGGTTTTTTGGTGTCCTGATTGGATCTCAGTGGCATGATCCTGCTGACCTCGTTTTGCACTCAGTCACCAAAATCGCAACCAGAACTGGATGAGAATTCCCCGCCGAACCGGAGCTAAGCGAACCAGGTGCACGCATGTCGAGGTGGTGCAAGAGTCATGTTTTTACCGCGTTTGCATGTGAATGATCACAGAGGCCCCGGGTGTAATGCTGAAATGAGTGTAAGAGGGGGAAGAGAACATGGTTGAAAGGAAGTTAGTTTGGAGTCAGAGAAGCACAAGCGAGCTGAACTCCTACTCGTCATCTGAGATGTTAAGTACACTTAATTTTTTTTTTACTTGTAAAAAGTTTTTGAATGCCATAAATGAATTTACGTTATTTAGCAGGGTGCTTTTAACAGTTAAATCGACCCGTTTATGTGTTGTATGCCGGTGTAATTTAATGTAAATTGTACATCGTTGGCGTCTCTTTGTTCAGATGCACACCGCTGTTTTCGGAATCAGTATTTGTGTTGATCGTAATCCTCGGTCGGACGGAGGTGTTTCAGGTTTTCCGTGCTAGTGATGGAGTGAGTGGGTGAGATTTATGTGCAGGCGCTGCCGGCGGCAGCCCTGCGCCGGCGGCGCTGCGGGGTCCTCGCCCGTCTCTCTCTCCCGCAACACTCCTCTCGCACAATCCAACATGGCGGCCGTGCGTGTTCCAACACTCTGATCCCGTCGCAGCGCACAGACCGCGGCTCACACCCCAGTCACGCTCCCCCAGTATCACTGTCGCTGCGGGAACTGGGGCCGTTGAAACAGGCGGGGCATTTCGAGTCGGGGTTCGGGCCCGACAGTATGCTGTCCGAAAGCAACAAAAGCGGGTAAGCTAGCGAGCCGCAGGGAGAGATCGCGGGGCAGCTGTGGGTGAATCGCGGCGGCCGTGACTCCGGCTCCCCCCTCCGCTCTGCGATCAGCGCCGGAGCAGCCCTCCCTGCGCCCGGCTGCCGCAGCCCAGCGCCCGGCCGCCGCCGCCGGGGCGATGCGTATTTTCGGAAGCGCGGAGTGATTGTGTCCGTGTGCGTGTCTGAGCGCACCCGGGTGGGGGTGTTGGGGGAAGGGGAGGCGGTGGGTATCGCCGGCGCTCATTGTAAACTGCAGCTCGCTCTTCCTCGGATAAATAAATAACGAATGCGCTGCGTTTATTCGCGATGACGCTGCGGTCAGGTGTGCGTTTCATCCTATGAATAAAATAACGTAGACGGTGATGCCGATTCGTTCTTGCACGTTTTATTACCGAGCTGATGAGCAGTAATGAGGGATGATTTCTGACCTTTGCCGGGAAGTGGCGTCGCTCCGGAGGTTGCTCTGAGTCGGTTCGGTGAAACGGCACGCCGAGTTGCTCGCTCGTGGGGGCGCAGAAGCCTCTAGGTTTTAGGAAACAGCCCAGAAGCACGTGCACTGGCCTTGGGCATGCCTCCAGAAGTTCTTCTCCTCACTTGCGTTTTAAGCCTCAGCTTTATGTCTTTGGGGCTCCTGCTTTTCGCGGAAGTGGATTGCGTGTCTGTGGGATTATGGTCAGAGATGTTGCGCGTGGGTAAGACTGCCAGCAGGGCTAGGCTGGAGAGAGCTGTGTTGGAGGGCAGAAAATGGATAAAATGCACTTCAGTTCTGCCAGTGTTGCACAGAGGTGTGGTCAGTGCTGCTGTTAACACCCAGCTGCCGAGCTGATGGTGATGTGGGGCCACAGTGCCGGGTCTCGCTGCTGCTCCACAGTCCTGTACTCGCCACTCTCACTTGCCTGCCTGGCCCAGACCGGTTCCGCTCCCTGCAAAGAGTGCCTTTCACCCTGAACTCCATCGGTGCAGCTGCTTTGTGGGGAGCACTGCTGGCTGTGTCAGTTATGGAGGCTGGAGAGGCCTGGTTATGTGGCTGCAGCCTGGGTTGGAGGCCGTGGTGTGTTTGAGGCAGGGTCTTGAGGTTCACGTCTTTGTTATTTTGGGAGTAGTAAGAGAAGCCTGATGTGTCACTGTATTCTCACAGCTGGCCCTCTTTTTCTTTCTTTCTCTCATTCTGTCTGAAGCTTTCTCACTCGTTTTCTCTCTAGCCTGCTCCCTGTCTCATGTTCTCTTTCATATCCTGCTCAGAACTGTTCCTTCTTGCTGTTCCTCCTCTCTCCATTGTCTCCTTTGCCCACTATGAAAAAGTCACAATGATTCTCCTTCCAGTTGAGGTTTATACACACACACACACTCACACTCCCACGCAGGCGCACACACACACTCACACTCCCACGCACGCGCGCGCACACACACACACACATGCACACATTCCTGGCCAGTCTGAGCGCAGTATGGTTGCTCATGTCCTCTTTGTGCCTTTACTAACTGCGCTGTTCCTCCGGTCCCCCTGACCGCAGTGCTTCCCCCTCAGTGTGTCTGAGTGTAGACTGACTCTCACCTGCTCTCTGAGTGTGTAAACTCCAGTGCTAACACAGAGCTAACGTCACCTTTCTCGTGTGTATGAACTGTGCTGTCCAGCATTGTTTGTGTGTTTCTGTGTGTAGCTTATGTTGACCCACAGTGTGTGTATGTATTTATGTGTGTGGTTGTGTTTGTATGTGTAGGCTATGCTGACCTGCGGGGGATGTGTGTGTGTGTGCGCGCGTGCATGCGTGCGTGTGTGGGGCTTATGCTGGCCTGCAGAGTGTGTGTGTGTGTGTGTGTGTGTAGGTTATGTCAACGTACTGTGTGTGTCTCTGTTTTTGTGTCTCTGTTTTTGTGTGTGTGTGTGTGTGTGTGTCTGCGTGTGTGTGTGTGTGTGTGTGTGTGTGTGTGTGTGTGTGTGAGCTGAGCTGAGCTGACCGGCGTTGTCTCCTCCTCCGGCAGGGAGGTGAAGCGGGCGGACATGTCGGAGTCTGGGGGCCCTGAGTGTGAGCAGGCTGCTGAAAGCAGCGAGGGCCGTGTGGAGGAGGTAAGAGCCGCCGCGGCCCCTGAGGGCCCCCGAGGGCCCCGTGTCAGCAGCAGCCTCAGGCCTCTTTACTGTGGGTGACTCTGTCACTCCGCTGCCTCTCGGTTAGCATCGCTCCGGGGGTGTTGTAGTTTCTGGGTCCAAAGGCAACATCATCCCCCCGTCTTCCCACCTGTCCCCTCACTGTAAGAAGCTCGAATCAGTGCACACATGTTGGTAGATGTTTTATAATATAGAATAGAGAACGGAGGCGTTCCTTTTCCTTGGCAATACACTGGTTGGTTCACATTTCCAGGATTAAGCTGTTTGTCTGTGTTAAACACTGTATCTGTATCACTGCCTGTAGAAACGCTGGTGGTAGAAACCTGCCATTTTGTCCTGGTCTCCTGATGTTGCCTTGAGTCCCAGCAGGCTAGAGGACCTTTGGGCTTAGTTAGTTATGTTTCCATGTGGAAATGCTTTTGCAAGCAGAAACACAGGTCTCAGCTTTGACTTTGAGGTCCATGTTGGGGAAGTGCGTGGATCTTGTGTTTATTTGGTGGGAGGTGATGCAGAGGTCCACACTGTCCCTGCACAGAGCCGTGCCGTTTATAAAGAGACACAAACACAGGCACACAGCCCTGCTGGCACTCTCAGCCCGGTGTTGTCACACTCCCTTTGTTGTGATTGGCTGCGGAGGAGTTGGCTGGGCTGAGCGCGGCACGGCGCTGATCTGGGTACAGTGTGTGCCGCAGCGCTGCGTGGGAGAGCAGGGGTGGGAGCGTGGCACGGCGCTGATCTGGGTACAGTGTGTGCCGCAGCGCTGCGCGGGAGAGCAGGGGTGGGAGCGCGGCACGGCGCTGATCTGGGTACAGTGTGTGCCGCAGCGCTGCGCGGGAGAGCAGGGGTGGGAGCGCGACACGGCGCTGATCTGGGTACAGTGTGTGTATGTGTTTGTGTCGTCACCTCGCTGAGGCTGTCCCAGACAGAAACAGCAGGGGGCGCTGTCACTGTGGATGATGTTTAAAACCCCATTGATTGCTCTGTTGTAAAGGTGCTCATGCCTCTTCCATTGCCCCTAATGGTACCTGGGTACTACTGCCACTGCACCCGCCCCGCTCTGGCCAAGCGCCGCGGCGCTACCTGAGATAGCCCCCGCTGCCCTGCAGCCACACCCCGCTGCCGACGGAGGCTGCCGCTCCAGCCAGCGCCCCGAGCGCCGCCACTCAGGAGGCTGACAGGGCTGTCCATTGGACTGTATGGAGGGGGCGTGGTCTGTCAGAGGAAGGCCCGCCTTCACACGCTAAGCCCTGCCTGTTTCTGAAGCTGAGCCCCGCCCACCAGAACTTTGCCAGTGTGGGCAGGGGACAGCGGCAGAGCAAGGGACAGCAGGCAGAAAACGCGGCTAAAGGGCTGAATCGCTTCATGCTTTGAAGCGCACATGGACACTGAAACGAACCCGTTTGCAAAGAGTGCTTTTCCTCAGCCAGCACTATGGCTTTTGTTTTGTTTTTTTGGTGTTTTTGCAAGTGGAGCCGCTGCCTCTCTGTCTGTGGGGAAATAAGTACTTACAGTGCATGAGGGATTTCCATGGACTGGCTGTCTGTCCTCACCTCCTGAAGGAACAGACACAAATGCCTGCCTGCCAAAGCATCTAATCTCTGTCCCAACCAGCCCGACGCCCACAAATGGCTGGTACCCACGGACTTCAGCGCTCGAAAGAGGCCGCGCATCAGATTCCACAGATGGATTGGAAAGTGGCCTCTTCACCTGAGAAATGTTTCGGCTTCAGCGTGAAGGGCATGTTTTATTTTTGATTTAAAATGGCTGGCCTTCGCCCACAGGACTCTCCCAGAGCTCCATGGACAGTTGTAGCCTTTTCTGTGGCATACAGTCGCCTTTGAAAATGGGCATCTGGAATACAGTGACCAATCGGCAGAAGGAGGTGGGTCTTTTGTCAGAGCTGGACTATGATTGGGTTAATCCCTTTGGCATGACTCCCAGTGAAATGGGGAGTGTGAGATCTTCACTGCTGTGGAAATGGACACTTACAGGGCCTGTCCCTGCTTCCTGCGGGGCACAGCAGCCAGGCGGCCCAGGTCTGCACACTCCACACATTCCCCAAAAACCTGAAAAGCATCGTGTGGCATTTGAGGGACAACAGTGGGGTTGTGTGAGCCCAAGCCTAAGACTGTGGAAATGAAAAAAGGCTTCTCTTCAGAACCAATCCCACGATCCTCTCTGCTCAATGCCTTATGCCCTCCTCTCTCCCCCCCCTCTGTGATTGGTTAGGGAAGAGGGGGAGCCGGCCAATGGCCAGCCTGCTCCTGCTCAATTTGATGCTCCTCTGTGCGAAAGAGACTGGTCTGAGCAAGGGGGAGGGACCAACGCAAGTCCAGCCCTCCCACCATCCAGCATGAGCAGTACTGCAGCCACTGGGTACCTGCCACACACACCCAGTTTCAAAAGACTTCTGCTCGGAAAGCAGGCATCACTGCCCACAGCCAGTCACCAAAACGTCATCCCTGCAAAAAAACAGCCCTGAAAGATCTCCTCCTGTCATCTTGCCAGTCAGCGCACACTCAAACTCAAGTCCCGCCCACACTCTTCAGCCATCCTCTGATTGGACCTTGTTGCCTAGATACAGTACACACAGCTGGTGCGATTGGGCCATAGCCATGCCAGTGAGGATCAGGTGTCAATGGTACCAGGAAATAACTTGTCATTTTCTCAGTTGTTGTAGTATTTGAATTTTACTGATTATTTTAAACATGCGTTTGCTCTCAGGGATCATTTTCTTTTTATCAACAAATGGAGCAATTGACTAAAGAGAGTACAGAGGCTTTAAGTTGTGTAATGGTTGCTGCAGTGTTAATGTAGCGTCCCTCACTGAGGACGATGATGGTGTTTTGTGTTGGTGGCTCTATGCGTAAGCTGCAGCAGGCCCCTGTAAAACGCACACGCTGCCGACCAGTGCGGCCTCTTACTCTCTGAGTGTAACCTGCACAGCCAGATGCTGTGTTAATGCACAGGTGTGGGGGGGGGGGCTGGCAGACAGACAGGCTCCCCCCGACACCGCGCTCTGCAGGCCGCTGCGTTTGAGGACGTGGTGCTGCAGGCGTTTCTGCGCAGACGTCTGCTCTGTGCGGGTGTGAATGGATGGGATTTGGAGGAGCCGGGTGGACATACAGCAGCGTATCTGCAGCACGACGCCCCCAAACAGCCCCACAGCACCAGCACCCAGATTACAGCTAATCAGCATCAGTCACGTTCACTGAAACACTGCAGCATGTCATGCCACTGACTCAGGAGCTCCGCTCAGCACCGAGGAGCCCGCACTCTGTATTGCCCATAATACACACACACACACACACACACACACACACGCTTACATACATACACACACGCTTACACACACACACGCTTACACACACACACACACGCTTACATACACACAAGCTTATACACGCACGCTTACATACATACACGCTTGCACACACAATACACGCACGCATACACACACGCGCATACGTGTGCACACACATGTACACATGCCATGGTTAAAATCTGCTAAATTGAGCCGGGGTGAATGTGGCCTGGCTGTCTGTCACCCCCTCCCTCTTATGCCTTTTCTGTGCCTTTTTATTTAACAAACAAAAAAAAAACATTGATAGCTGTCAATCTCTCCCTCTTTCTCTTTGTCTCTTTCTTAACCTTTCTCCCCCTCCCTCCCTCTCTTCCCCCCTCCCTCTCCCATTTGTCTGATGTCTCTCTCTCACCTTTCCCTCCATCCTGGGGGTCTTTTTTATCTCCTGTCTTTTTTTCAGAGCACCACTCCTAAAGTGTTCACTGCGCGGAAGATCTCCCTGAGCAGTGAGTATGACTCACATGCACACACACACACACACACACACACACACTCACACACACACACACACACACACACACACACACACACACACACACACACACACACACACTCACACACTCACACTCACACTCTCACACACACCAACACACACACACACACACTCACACTCACACTCTCACACACACCAACACTCACACTCACACACACACACACACTCACACACACACACACTCACACTCACACTCTCTCACACACACACACACACACACACACACTCACACTCACACTCACACACACTCTCACACACACACACACACACACACACACACTCACACTCTCACACACACACACACACACACACACACACACACACACTCACACACACACACACACACACTCACACTCTCACACACACACACACACACTCACACTCACACACACACAGACACACACTCACACACACACACACACACACACACACACACACACACACACACACACACCCCGCAGTCTGAGTGTGGCTCCGCCCCTGCACTCTGATTGGCCTCACTGCTCTCTCTCTCAGCAGCCAGTAAGCCGTCCCCGGGGGCCGGGGCTGTCGGAGTGGGCGTGTCCGCGCCTGCAGCAGCGCCCCAGGGCCCGCAGGCGGAGGCGGAGTCCGGAGGCCCGGCGGGGAGGAAGAGGAGGTGGGGCTCCAGCACAGCAGTCACAGCCAAGAAGCCCTCCATCAGCATCACCACAGACTCACTGAAGGTACAGCGCTCACGCAACGCTGAAACAACATTATACTAACATACTGATAGACTGCGGCTGATACAGCCCGGTCCAGCAGCTCTGTGCTGACACGATGCTGAGTCTCTGAGACACCAAGGCAGGTAGCGCTCGTCCGCAGGTGTGTAAACGTGTAGCTCTGAGCGCTGTGTTTGGGTCACGTGACTGAGTGCTGCTGTTAAAATGGCCTCCCGCAGTCTCTGATCCCGGACATTAAGCCTGCCGCGGGGAGCCAGGAGGCGGTGGTGGAGCTGCACCCCGAGGAGGGCCGTCTGTCCGGGGACGAGGAGGGCGTCGAGCAGGGCGAGGGGGGGGAACCCGGCCTGGACAAGGACCTGAAGATCCGCCGCACCGTCACGCAGGTCAGTGCTCCAGAGCGCACGGAGTTTGGATCAGTGTTGTGGAGCTGTGGGTGCTGCCGGAGCAGCTGTGTGTGAAACGCTGCGCTCACTGCCCCTCCTCTCTCCCTTACCTGTCGCAGGTAGTCCACGCGGAGGGCCAGGAGAACGGACAGAAGGAGCTGAAGACGGCAGAGGAAGAGGAGGAGGAGGAAGGAGAGGCAGAGGCAGAGGGGGTGACCAAGGAGGAGAATGATAACGGCAACTTCCAGGTGGCCATGGAAACACAAACCCCTGCAGCCATGCGGGAGGCGGAGCTAAAGAAAGGTGAGCAGCGCTGTCCGCTCCTTCATGGAGTTTTTTTTTCCTTAAAGTCTGGTTACCAATAATTCCTCTGGATGCCTCTGCCCCCCCCAGTGACCCCCAGTGACACTCTGGTGCGGCGCTCCATCAGCCAGCAGAAATCGGGCGTGTCTGTCACCATCGACGACCCCGTGCGCACAGCCAAGCAGCCCTCCCCCCCCCGCGGCAAGGTCACCAACATCGTGCACATCTGCCACCTGGTGAGGCCGCATATCACGCGCACACACACACACCACACACGCGCTACGCAGTACTCACTTACACACTGCTGCGGTTCACTCACAGTCACACTCAGTGGTCAGTCTGTCTGAAAATTGATATGAAAATGTATATAAATGCAGAAATTCAGGCTTGCAGAGGATTACTAGTGTGAAAAGCTGCATGCTGTTGGAGGACGCAGCTGCTTGCGTTTGTTATGAAAGCTGGGAACACATCGAGACGCGCTGTCTCAGTGAGCAGGGCAGTGTGACCTCTGACCCCTGACCTCTGACCCACGCTGCAGGTGCGGCCGTTCACTCTGGGCCAGCTGAAGGAGCTGCTGAACCGGACCGGCACCCTGCTGGAGGACGGGTTCTGGATCGACAAGATCAAGTCCCACTGCTACGTCACCGTGAGTCTGCATCCCCCGTCTGTCTGTCTGCCTGTCCCAGTCTCCACACCGCTGTGTCTGTCTGTCCATCTGTCACAGTCTCAACACCGCTGTGTCTGTCTGTCCGTCTGTCCCAGTCTCAACACCGCTGTGTCTGTCTGTCCGTCTGTCCCAGTCTCCACACCGCTGTGTCTGTCTGTCGTTCTCTCCTCACTCCTGACTGTGCGTCTGTGCCTCCCACTCCCCACACCACTTTATACAGCAGTGTTAAGCTTACCCCTCTGGTTCTTTAATACAGTGCATGTTCTGGTGTGGAGCTGCTTACCTAAGAACTGGAACTGCAGACTGCAACTTTTTCTGTTGCAATCTGTTCATTTGCCACCAGAGCCCAGACCTGGCAGTAGATTCTGCAGGGAGCTGCAGACTGTTCCAGCAGCACTGCCTCTTACACTCTCTGAGTTTTATTCAGTATTTTTTCTGGTTTCACACTGTCCCTCAGTACTCCGGCACAGTGTTAACCCCGCCCCTTCTCTCCTCAGTACTCAGCACAGTGTTAACCCCGCCCCTTCTCTCCTCAGTACTCAGCACAGTGTTAACCCCGCCCCTTCTCTCCTCAGTTCTCCAGCACAGTGTTAACCCCGCCCCTTCTCTCCTCAGTTCTCCAGCACAGTGTTAACCCCGCCCCTTCTCTCCTCAGTTCTCCAGCACAGTGTTAACCCCGCCCCTTCTCTCCTCAGTACTCCAGCACGGAGGAGGCAGTAGCTACCAGAGCTGCTCTGCACGGTGTGAAGTGGCCCCAGAGTAACCCCAAATTCCTCAGCGTGGACTTCTGCGAGCAGGACGAGGTGAGTGTCCAGCTTCCCAAACCCCGCCCCCTTCGGAATGACTGACCATGAGGAGCCATTAACCCCGCCCTGTTAGAATGGCTGACAGGCAGTCACCCTGCCCCCTATAGACTGGCTCTGACTGACAGACATTGAACCCGCCCCCCTGTAGAATGAATGATTGACAGGCAGTGACCCCGCCCCCTGTCTCTGCAGCTGGACTTCCACCGGGGGTTGCTGGTGCCGGAGCGCGGGGCGGAGGAGGAGCGCGGGGGGGCGGTGGCCCCGGGGCCGGCGGGGGCCCCCCCCTCGCTGCTGCCGGAGCGGGAGCGGGGCGCGGGTGGCGTGCGGGACCTGTGGGCGCAGAGAGAGAGGGAGATGGAGCGCAGGGAGAGGACCCGCGCCGAGAGAGAGTGGGACCGTGACAAGGTGCGGGATTTTGGCAAACCTGGAGAGGACCGGGAGGGAGGGGCCAGACGCTCCCGCTCCCGGGACAGAGAGAGGAGGCGCAAGGAGAGGGGCAAGAGCAAGGAGAGGAAGACCGACAAGAAGGGTGAGTGTGTGTCTCTGTCTGTGCATCTGTGTGTGTGTGTGTGTGTGTGTGTGTGTGTGTGTGTGTGTGTGTAATCGCTCGGTGTGTAATCACTCTGTGTGTTACAGAGAAAGCCCCAGAGGAGCCCCCAGCCAAGCTGCTGGATGATCTGTTCTGCAAAACCAAAGCTGCCCCCTGTATATACTGGCTCCCTCTCACCGAGCAGCAGGTGAGACACCCCCCCTACACCCTGCACCCTTATACCCTTACCCCTAACCCCCTAGCCCTACACCCTGCTGGTGTAGCCGCAGTGTGTGTGTAACCCCGGCCCCCCATGTTCCCCCCGCAGGCGCTGCAGAGGGAGGCGGAGCGGGCGGAGCGGATGAAGGAGAGGGAGCGGCGGCGGAAGGAGCAGCAGGAGGAGGAGGAGCGCAAACGCGAGGAGGAGCGCAAGGAGAGGGCCAAGGGCCGGGAGAAGGAGGCGGGGCCGGGGCCGGCGGCAGGCGGGGCCGGGGCGGCGGCCGCGGGAGGCAGCGGCCGAGGGCCGGAGGGAGACAGGGACAGAGAGCGCGACAGAGACAGGGACAGGGGCAGAGACAGGGAGGTGGAGAAGAGGAGAGAAGGATACCGCAGGCCGGGCGCCCAGGGGGCCAGCCGACGCTCACGCAGTCGCAGTAACCCCCCGCCCCGAGACAGGCGACGCTGAGAGAGGGAGAGAGAGGGGGGAGAGAGAGGGAGAGGGAGAGAGAGAGGGGGAGAGAGAGGAGACCCTGCCCAGCATCAGCCATCTGCTACAGCACAGCCCTCTCATACACACTCATTCACAAACACACACACACACACACACTGATACAGGCAAAATATACTCCCCCTGACACAGACACATACACGTACACTAATACAGTCATGTTAACACACACCCACACACACACACAAAGTCACACACACTCTCTCTCTCACACACACACACACACACACACAGTCACTAACACACACTCACACACCCACACACACACACAAAGTCACACACACTCTCTCTCTCACACACACACACACACACACAGTCACTAACACACACTCACACACCCACACACACACACAAAGTCACACACACTCTCTCTCTCACACACACACACACACACACAGTCACTCACACACACTCACTCTCTCACACACACACATTCACTCACACACGCACACACTCTCACACACACTCGCAATGCCTGAGGGGTGTCTCTCACGGCACATGATGATCATAAAGGAGGGAGAGTCTGGCCTCTGCACCTGGGGGCGGAGCCAGGCTCTGGGTGTGCCCTCTCATTGGCCAAGCCCCTCTGTCACTCACAGAAAGAGGTCTGGCGCTGTCACCTCTGTCCCGGCCCGTTCGGGGAGCTGGGTGCCCGCAGGTGCAGCCTGAATTGCGTTTCATTTTCCATGATGTCGGGATTTCTGTTGGGTTTTCTTGTTTTTTTTTTTCTTCTTTTTTTTTGCGTGGGCGTGGCTGTGACGTTTCCCCCCGTCGTGTCCCTGGCTGGCTCTGAGCAGGAGGCAGGTCTGTGCCATCAGAGAGAGGAGACAGATGTGAGCTCAGCGTTCCCCGCCCCCTCCCCGTGACGCTCTCCTGAAACACTGCGTGCCCCCCACCGCCCCGTGCGCCTGCACATCACTAAGCCAGGCGTCACCGGTGACGGGACCGGGCTGGGTAGAGTTTAATATTCATAGAAAGACTGTTTTAATATTGTTTTTTTTATCTTAT
This sequence comes from Megalops atlanticus, assembly GCA_019176425.1. Classification (NCBI taxonomy): domain Eukaryota; kingdom Metazoa; phylum Chordata; class Actinopteri; order Elopiformes; family Megalopidae; genus Megalops; species Megalops atlanticus. Next base: position 998,177 of record CM032898.1, on the reverse strand, counting down.
AATTTTAGTACAAAAACTAATTTTTGTTTTTCTTGCTTTTTTTCCTGTAAGTGCTGAATGTACAAAGAATAAAAAGGTAAAGTTTACACCTGCCTGGCGTCTTTGTGCCTCTGGTGCCTGCTTCATTACAGAGTGGGGCTCTTGCAGCTGATGCTGTCGGTTTTTACAGCATCTCTCTCCAGACTTCACATAGCAACAGAAGCGATGGGAAGCTGTCAACGTAATCATACGGTAACAAACTCTTACACTGTTGCCTGCTGCCTCCCCATGTATGCTGAACAGATTTTGAGAAAAAAGTGAGATGAAATCCAGATTTATACGTCACTTTCAGGGAAAAGGAGCTTCATGAAGGTGCTACCGTCAGGTGACACTTAGTGGAGTCCAGGTCTGGCCCCCACACTGTAAGGACATGGAGTCTGTTGGAGAAAGTGAGCTGAAGGGCTTCCAGGTATCAAACGTGAATTCTGAAGACCCTGAGCTTCACTGGACTCACTGGAGAAGGGGCTGGTTTGACTTACTGAAACTTTTTAAAACAGACCGCCTTGCAGAGGATGTTTGGGAATGAGATGGTGTAGGTTGAAATTGCAGGTGACGGATGTCGGGATGTTTTTTCCCCCTGCAGTTGTTTATGCATGCGGCATCTTGCCAGGACTCTGGGTGGTGATGCAGTTTGGACTCCAGGCAGAATGAAGAATCTGTCAGGGCTAAATGGCTTATTCTCATTAGACCTCTTTTATGTTCTTAATGTAACTGTCTCTGGCAGTGTATTGTGAGGAGAGGGAACCAAATGAGTTCTGCACACCAATACTGAAATATTATAGGGATTAATTTTTCTGTGCAGTATGCAGTGTATGGTATGAGCTGTAAATGTATATGCACTATATTAATAAGGTTTGCTTACTATAATTATTAAAACCAGGTAAGGAGTGAGGGTTTGTATAAAGCAGCCTCATCAACTTCAATACGGCAAAAAAAAAAAAAAAAATCCCAGTAGTGATACTGACCAGTCACCACCAGATGTCAGTGTTTCACCGTTAATGGGCATCGGCAGCCGGCCACCATTTTCTGTTCTGAGCTGCAGGCAGATACACCCAGCCACGTGTGAGCAGGGGGTCAGTCTCTGTTCCGCATCCTGCTGTGTTTTTAACTGTGATTTTGTCTTGTGAGTTTTGAGTGTGTTGCTGTGATGCTCCTGAATCCAACCATATATAACTTAGTCATCACATCTGTCTCTGTGTTTGTATGTGTAGCTTGTGTCAGTGTGTGTTTGGCTCTGTTGTGGTTCTCTATGTGAGTGTGTATTTGTGTGATTCTCTGTAGTGTGTGTGTGTGTGTGTGTGTATGTGTGTGGATTTCTGTGTGATTCTGTGTATGTGTGTGTGGGTGAGGAGAGCACAGGAGGGGAAAAGTGTGTGATGATGGTGCAGGTGGATGGTAAAGTGAGTGTTACTATGGCGATGGGATTTGATGGTCTGTTAAATGATTGCACAGGCGCTCGCCCTCCCCTCTCACATGACTGCATCCCCCAAATGCCTCCACAAACATTCAGCATTTCAAACAGTGCTGTGAGTGTCACAGTGTAATGTACACATACAAATGCATGCAGTGTTAGTGTGCTGTAGTGTCAGTGTGTATATACTGTATTAACCCTCTCTCTCAATGCAGTGTTAATGTACTGTAGTGTCAGTGTGTATATACTGTATTATCCCTCTCTCTCAATGCAGTGTTAGTGTGCTGTAGTGTCAGTGTGTATATACTGTATTATCCCTCTCTCTCAGTGCAGTGTTAGTGTGCTGTAGTGTCAGTGTGTATGTACTGTATTAACCCTCTCTCAGTGCAGTGTCAGTGTGTATATACTGTATTAACCCTCTCTCTCAGTGCAGTGTTAGTGTGCTGTAGTGTCAGTGTGTATGTACTGTATTAACCCTCTCTCAGTGCAGTGTCAGTGTGTATATACTGTATTAACCCTCTCTCTCAGTGCAGTGTTAGTGTGCTGTAGTGTCAGTGTGTATAGGCTGTATTATCCCTCTCTGTCAGTGCAGTGTTAGTGTGCTGTAGTGTCAGTGTGTATATACTGTATTAACGCTCTCTCTCAGTGCGGTGTTAGTGTGCTGTAGTGTCGGTGTGTATATACTGTATTATCCCTCTCTGTCAGTGCAGTGTTAGTGTGCTGTAGTGTCAGTGTGTATACTGTATTGACTCTCTCTCTCTGTGCAGTGCAATCATTGTTGTTTCTCACAGTCCACATTGGTTAAAATGATTGAAGCATTTTTAAATCAGTTAAATCTCATCAAAAAGAAAAAAAGAAACAAAAACACTTGTTACTGTCAACATATTTCAGTCCCTTAACAACGATCAGTCAATAATCATCTTCTGATCCATGATCTAATCAACAGTCGGAAATGTGTGTCATTTACATCCCTACTGTTTACATCCCGGTAGTGTATGTAGCCTCTCTCCCTCTTTCTCTCTCTCTCTCTCTCCCTCCCTCTTTCTCCCTCCCTCCCCCCCTTCCCTCCCTCTCTCTCTCTCTCTCTCCCTCTCCCCCTCCCCCTTTCTCTCTCTCTCAGGTCTCATTGCCTTCTCTGCGAGCTCAGCACGGCTGCCCTGTAATTACGCCTCGTCTGTCGCTGAGGAACGCATTTTTCTGCGCTGACGCAACGCAGAGCCGACCCAAAGGCCTGTCCCGCCTCCCGGCCCGGTTCTGATCCAGCTGCGGAAGAAAAGAACGAGCAGAGACATGTCTCAAACCCGGCATGTTTTTAGCCTCACCCCCTTGTCCTTTCTGGATGTTCGGGATGTTACGTTTCTTTCAAGGATTGACAATTACAGAAAGTTTAATATCATTAAAGGTCAGGCCCGTTGCCTTCGAGATGTGATTCCTCATCTCCAGAGAGATGAGGTGTTGAAGCTGCGTGTGGCTCGAGGTTATGATGATGTCACCCCTCGCGTGATTGGCGGGTGAAGCCGGGGTCCTTTGGTGGCATGGGCTGGATGCTCTCGCTGTAGTGCCGTGTGTCGCCAGCAGAGGCCGCCGCTGATGCCGCACGATCGTCAGGGGTTCTGTCCAACCGAGAGACCACACCGTCACGCGGGCTCTCCTGCTGAGGTAATATTCACCCCCGTAAAGATGAATATGCATATTAATCCACTGTGTAGTGATGTATTGCCGAAATATGATTTATTTATCATGTTAATTTCATTGTTACAGTTGTTTTCAAACTTGAGACACGCCCGTCTCTGTGTTGGCAGGAAGTCCTGAACACATAATCCTAGGTGTTGGTGAGGTTCAGTAGAGTACAGTGTCCCTCAGGTTCACTGCTTCAGGAAACCTGGACAACCTCCCTCTGAAGAATGACGAGGGGCTTGTGTTCCTTCCTCCCACACACACACACACACACACACACACACACACACACACACACACACACACACACACACCAGCGCAGCTGACCCTGGAGCCCTGACCACTGCTGCAGTCAGTGAGAGCAGACAGAGAACTGACACTGATGACGGTGCAGTAAACTCAGGTCCTGGCCTTGTGAGCAGGGGAACCGCACGACCCTCTGAGCTTGCAGACACAAACACACTCGCCCGCTCCACTTTCGGACTACGCTTCAGATGTGGCCCTTTGTGGTCTTACCCCCCCGTCCTCAGCTTGCTTTGTGTTTGGATACGGGAGTCAGATGTTGCTTATTACGCAAAAGTCAAAGAAGGGGAAGAGGGACGGGGGTGGTAACGCAGTCCACTAACAGAAAGGGAGGGAGGGACAGGGAAGGAAAAGGAAAATAGGAAGGGGGAGCAGGAGAGGGAGGGGAGAGGGAGGGGGAGGGGGAAGGTCTCTGGCCTGTCTGTTGTGGTCTGGAAGTTTTATATGTAGCCACTGCGAAAGGTTAAGAACTTCCTGCTTCTCACAGCAGGCCCGGATTGAAGCCGGGGGGTTTCCTGGCGGATGTGACTGGGTCAGGATGAGGGAGGCTGGGCAGGGCCTGGGGAGAGGGACCTGATTCAGCAGACTCCTGCCGGGGAGTCACGCCCTACTCGGTTTGGAAAACCGTGCCAGAGGCGAAAAGGGATGATTAAGTCAGAAATGTTGATTGTTCAGCTTTTGACCACCTGTAAAATATTCACACACTAGCCCCTGTCCCTCCCAACACCTCACCCCCACACACACACACACACACACACACACACACACACACAGACTGAGTGTCCCAGTGCTCCAGCTGCTATAGTATTTTTATAAAGGTTTTGTGCAGATTCAGCTTGTAAGGAGAGAGAAAACCAGCATTCCAAATACCAAAAAGAGGCACAGAAGGTCTGTTTTAAATAAGCGCGCGCACACACACACACACACAGAATATTTGCTGTAAATGCTATTGGATTTTTCCGTTTGGCTTTTCCATCACTGTGGATCTTAAGACACTGCCGGGAGGAGGGGGGAGGAGAGGGAGGGAGGGAGAGAGAGGGAGAGGGGAGAGAGAGAGAGAAGGAGAGAGAGAGAGAAGGAGAGAGAGAGAGAGAGGGAGGGGAGAGAGAGAGAGAGAAGGAGAGAGGGAGAGAGAGAGAGGGAGAGGGAGAGGGGGAGAGAGAGAGAGAGAGAGAGAGAGGGAGGGTGGGGGTGCAGGATGTTCCCCTTCCCTGTGTGGCTGAAGGTTCTCCCGATACCTGCAGCACAGACACAGGTAAGCAGTCGGACACACTGTCTCACACACAGTGACAGCACACAGACAGCGTGCATGCTGGGAAGGCCTGCTAATTCAGCATGTGGGTTACTGTGTGTGTTTGGTATTCAGCGCAGGGGAGTAGATGATGATCTGGGCTTTCGGCATATTTGGCAGGATGTGGCTTGTCCAGCTGCTTGTAATTGAAGCCATGTGTAACCTACATAATGTGCACGCACGCATACACACTCACACACGCACGCATACACACTGACACACTGACACACACGCACGCACACACACTGACACACTCGCACACATTGCAGTGACACCTCTGCCAGGGTCAGTGATTCTAAGAATCAGTCTCTCTCTCTGTCTGTGGGCACAGACAGCTGAGGAAACACAGCAGACTGTGTCAGGTCACATGACAGTTTCACAACACCTAAAACGTTTCCATGACGTTCTCCATCAGCAGTGGTCTGCAGCAGAAAGATGATGCTTCAGTTCATATGACTTTAAAAAAAAACAGAATCAGGAAAACCCCTGCACAGAGGCAAGCATCTGACAACGTCAAACAGAGAAAGAGAGGGGTATGGAGGGTGGGTAAAAAAGGGAGACAGAGAGAAAGAGAGGGCTGAGAGTATGTATTGCTGAAGCACATTTGAGCAGAGACAGAGATCTGTAAAACATAAAAAGTGGGACTGCCGACAGAATAGAAAAAATAAAGCAGTATGGATGAAGCAGAGAGATTTCACAACATCTGATATGAGAGAGGTTTAGTGGTAAGGAGTATGGATACTGTGGAGAGGTTTAGCGGTAAGGGGACTGCAGAGGGATATCCGGTATTCAGAGAGAAAATGACCGGTAAGCAGAAGACTGAGTGCATCCTATAGGTGATGAGGAAAACACAACCTGAAGTGGAATAAGCCATTCAAGAGGAGGGAATGGGCATGACTGGAATAAACCATTCGAGGAGAGGTTAAGTGGGGAGAGAGGGGGCACAGAAGAGGTTTGTGGTGAGCTGGGAGTGTTTTCAGTTAAAACCCTTGTAAAAAAAAAAGTCAGTTTGCTGTGAGTGAGGAAACAAGCTCCAGTTACAAAGAGGGGAGAGAGAGGGAGGAGAGAGAGAGGGAGGAGAGAGAGAGGGAGAGAGAGGGGGAAAGCAAGGAACAGGAATGCTGCAAAATCAGCTGAGAAACACACACACAGACACACACCAACACACACTCACATACACACACACCAACACACACTCACATACACACACCCCAACACACAGTCACACATACAGATACACACACACACACAAACACACATACACAAACACACACTCACACATACTGATACATACAAACACAGTCAGATACAGACACAGACACACACACATACAGAAACAAACAACACGCACACATACGCGCACCCACATACAAAAACGCAGACAAACACAGGCGCACACACCAACTCATGGTCACATGCAGAAATGCAAGGACATGGACTTAACCTCACAGAGCCAAATCGTCTCTCACATTCCTGCACACATAACACACATTATGCACACATTATACACGCACACACACTCACACTGGCAGTGCAGACTGTAGGAATTCCAGATGTTGTTGATGGAATTCTGCAGGATTTCTGGCTTCCAAATGTGAATCTTTCCTGTGATCCCCCCCCCCCCCACATTCCCCGAGCCCCCTCGGCTGTCCTGTCTCGTGATTCCACTTCACCATCCAAAACAGCCCCCGCCTCGCTCCCCCATCCGTTTCCCCCGGCCTGCCCTTCCCCTGACCTCTCACTGTCACTTCCTCAGGTGAGGTACGGCAGGTATCACAGCAGAGCCGCCATTGGACAGGTCGAGCAGTGGCATGTGATTGGCTGGAAGAGCCGCTTCTCCACGCCACACGCCAGCAGTGTGTGACATCATCATTCCTGGCCTCATTCTGCACCTGGATCACATCCCTGCTTTCCGAACCCGGGATACTGCTGCCAGACGCCACGCTACCACTGAGAGAGGGAGAGAGAGAGAGGGAGAGAGGGAAAGAGAGAGAGGGAGAGAGGGAGAGAGAGAAAGAGAGAGAGAGCGAGAGAGAGAGCGAGAGAGGGAGAGAGAGAGAGAGGGAGAGAGAGAGAGGGAGAGAGAGAGGGAGAGAGAGAGAGGGAGAGAGGGAAAGAGAGAGAGAGAGAGAGAGAGGGAGAGAGAGAGAGAGAGAGAGAGAGAGAGAGAGAGAGGGAACGATAGAGCAGTGAAGGAGAGGAGGCTCAGACACCCATATGTGTGTGTGTGTGTGTTAGTGTATGTCTATATGTCAGGCCAATAGACCACAAAGGAAAATGTGAGACATTTTTTAAAAATATTTTATTTTGATTTTGTTCAGGAAGTATAAAAAAAGTGAAAAACAGGCAAGATCTCATTCCCTTATTTGATATCGTCATCATTAATATCATTATTATTATCATTGTTATTACTAATATTTCGATTCATTCCTTACTAAAAACAAACAAATTCATAATGAGTAACAATAACAAAAAGATTCATTCTTATATTTCCAATCTATTTGATATATCAGCTGGGAAAACACAGGAGGGACAGACAGCGCCCCCTCCCCAAAAAGCAGACAGCATCGCACTGCGGACGTTTCATTTTGCCATGTGACTCCCGGTCCAGCAGGACATGTGACAGCGCAGAGGAAAACACGCGTTCAGAGAGAACAACAACAATACTCATAATAATAACAACAATAACAGTAATAGTGACCGTAACGAACACAGTAAGATTTAAGTCATTATTGCAGGATTAGTACGAACAGAACTCAGACAGGAAACTCCTCCGGCTGGGAGATAGCTCCGCCCAGCACTGAGGACTGACTCCACCCACTTTAGAGGGACAGGGACATGGGGACAGAGGAGGGGGAGACACACACACACTACAGTGTGCGTGTGTGTGTGTGTGTTGTGTGTGCGCGAGTGTGTGAGTTTGTGTGCACGAGTGTGTGTGTGTGTGTGTGTGTGTGTGAGTTTGCATGCACGAGTGTGTGTGTGTGTGTGAGTTTGCATGCACGAGTGTGTGTGTGTTGTTGGGGATGGTGTGTGGCAGAAGCAAGGGTTGAGGCTGTGTTCTGTGTGTGGGGGAATAGTGGTGCTGGAGAGGACATGTGTAAAAAGCAACTCATCCTATACAGGAATCCACCTGCCAGGTTTTTGGGTTGACCGAGAGGGATTGTGGGTAACGGACACTCGTGGTGCACTGTGGCTGGGCGGGGCCAGGTGGGGCAGGGCAAACCCTGTCCAGCGCTAGGACTGGAGAAGCAGGGCATTGTGGGAGATGAGCTGGTAAAATGGGCTGTCTCTCTGCCCTGGCTCTCCTTTGCCACCTGGGCACGGCGGCGTGAGAGGCCCCTGCCGCACGGCATTGTGGGAGCACGCCAGCCTTCGCCGCTCCCAGGGAGAGGAGCTTCAGCAGAGGCCACGACTAGCTCCGCTGGGCTAAGCCTGGCCACTGCTTTCAAAGGAAAGTGTACCCCTAACCTGCTCTCTCCTCTCCCTCCAACCCTGCCCCCCTCCAAAGAGGCCACGCCCCAGCCACGCCCCAGCCACGCCCCTCACTCACTCACACACCACAGCACTTGTGAGCACCACCCCAAGCTACACTGTTCGACCAGCCCAATCACTGACCTTGGGTCAGTTTCAGTATTTCTCACCCAATGGTTTGACACCTTATGGATGAGCGGCAGTCTGATCCTGGATCAGACCCAACTGGCCACCGTGTTGTTGGCCCGGCTCACCTGGTGCTTCCTGGCAGAGGCTGCTCTTTACAATGGCCTTTTCGCGGTTCTGTTTTACTTCTGGAATGCCTTCACTGTACCAGAGTGAGGAGCTATGGGGTACCCCTGAGCCCCTGCGCGGGCCTGTGCTGTTACAGAGGTACAGATCGGGGTGCGTTTCGAGGTGAGAAGGTGGGGGACTGTCACTCGGGTCTGAATTCCGGGGGTAAAATCCCACAGGGAAAAAAAAAAACACTAAAAAAGGAAACATTTAAAAATGCTAAACAATCAGCAATTCAGCTGGCTTCGTCAAGTCAGAGAGAGAGAGGGAGGAGGGCCGGAAAAAGGAGGAGAGAGAAGGAGGGAGAGGGGGGAGGAGAGAGCGTGAGGGAGGAGTACAGGGTGCTGACTTTGCAGATTGCTGTTTATTTTTTATTTTTCTGTACAGAGTGGTGTGAATGTCTGCATCTCACTCTCTCTGCATTCACGAAGAGTCATATACACAACAAAATCAGAACATTTTCCAACGGGAATGTATTTTTGACTTCTAAACATCAAGCATATAATCAAATGTGACAAATAATTTCCACTTACGGATATGAAATCGGATGCATTTGTTATAAAATACTCATTACTAGTCAAAATGCAGCTAATCTGAATTGTCCTGTATTTTCCCTCACACTGCCATGTGTTTCCCTTTCAGAGAGTACCTTTGCTGCACAGATTACAAGCATGTGGAGAGAGAGAGACACAAACATGCCTCTGAATCTCTCTGTTCCTTCCTGCTTCCCCCTCTCTCTCCCTCTCTCTCTCTCCCTCTCCCTCTCTACACCTTGTCAAGCAGGGATCGCTGGCAGTACAGGAGCCGTCGGGGGGTGCCGTACCTGCGGAAGAACAGCAGCGCCCCCAGGGCACAGATCACACACACCAGCAGCAGGAGGGGCACCACCACGGCCGCTGCCCCGGCCCCGCCCCCAGCCCCGCCCTCCTCCTCCACCTCGATGATGATCACCTCGGTCTCCTCCTCCTTGCCCTTGTCCCTGCCACCTCCGTCTCCACCTCTGCCTCCATCTCCACCTCTGCCTCCATCTCCACCTCTGCCTCCATCTCCGCCTCCGCCTCCGCCTCCTCCTCCTCCTCCTCCTCCTCCTCCTCCTCCACCTCCGCCGCCGCCGCCGCCGCCGCCGCCAGTCTTGGGGTCCTCCTCCGGACAGCCCATCCAATCACGCAGTGCTGATTTGGGGAAGCCCGGCTCCACCCGCAGCTGCTGGTTGTTGAACTTCCAGTACTTGTTGGCCTTGTAGAAGTAGGTGTAGCCTGCCATCAGAGGGGGGTGTGGTTAGTCACAGCGTCGAACTGCAGTGCCACACTGGGTGTGCTTTATACCGCACGCTGGTGTACCCCAGGAGGGTAAAGTATTTTAAAATCGCATTAAAATCGCTCATACACACACACACACACACTCTCATACACACACTCTCATACACACACACACACACACACACACACAGGGCCTGTACCTCCATCCTTGCTCATGAATGCAGCTTTGAGGTTGTCGGGCACACCCTGCCACACACTGATGGGTTTGGGGTACTCTGGGTCCACCGCCCGGGTCTTCTCATTGAATCTGTAATACCTGAGACACACGGGGACAACAGCCTTAACCACACGCAGAAAGAAATACAGGAAACACAGATAAAACACACAGAGATGCTTTTTGTAAGTTCTTATTCAGATGTTTTACATTTAATTGTGCAACATTTATATGTTCTAATGTTTTGTTCATGCTTTGTCAACATGAAGTGTTTCATATTACTTGCTGATTACATGAACGTGGAAAAAACATTTGAAAGGGAGAAAGGGGGAGAGACTGAGGAGAGAGGATGCTTTATACAGTATTATCTGACAGATGATGAGGGGTGGACTGGGGGTATGAGTGCTTGAATGTGCTGGTAATTCCTGTTTTGCTTCTGTTTCACAAACTCATTTTGGGTGATTATCTATGATTACAATCTGGAAACTGAATCCTACAGTGAGAACTCCACAACATAAGGAGAAAAGGAGAATACCTCTCTCTCTCGCTCTCTCTCTATCCCTTTATCCATCCCTCTCTCCCTCTCTCTCTCTCTCTCTCTCTCTCTCTCATTTCCACCTCACTCTGTAATCTTAGATGTATGAGAGACAGAGAGGGGGAAACAAAGAGAGGCTGGCAGAAGGGGAGGGGGAGAGGGAGAGGCGGAGGGAAAAAATGAGGTGAGAGTTCAGTACTGAATAGCCTGGCAACACAACTGAATGCAGCATGCTAGCATACACAATGACTCCTGTAGCAGTCACACACAAGCACAGAATCAGCTGGTCACAGACAGACAGACTGATAGACAGACTAACAGACAGACTAATCAGACCAAGACAGACTGACAAACACAGACAGACAGACAGACAGAGACAGACACGGGTTGACTTACAGGCAGACAGACACAGGTTGACAGATAGACAGACAGGTCGACAGAGACTCACTTGTTTCCTCTGAAGAAGTAGGTCATGCCGGTGGGGGTGTAGTAGAGGGCAGAGTCCAGTCGGTCTTTGGGGAGCCCACTGCCCAGCTCCTTCAGGGGTTTGGGGTACCCCGAGTCCAGGTTCGACTCACTGAACACCCAGTACCTGTCACCTGCAGAGAAAGCAGCTGGTTTTACTGCCTGTCAGGTATACAGGACTGTATCCCGGCCAGGGAAAGACACTGCTGCAGCCGGAGAGAGGGTGGAGGAGAGGGTGGAGGAGAGGAGAGGTGGGGCGTACCCTTGAAGAAAACAAATTTCCCATCATCCCTCTCATAGGCAGCGTTGATGGAGGCAGGCAGCCCCCTCCAGAAGTGTCCAATAGGCATGGGGTACCCGTCCAAAACCCGGTTATGCCGCATCCGCCAGAACCACTTATCCTGCAGGGGGCAAACACGGTACACACTCAATACACACACACTAACACGGTACACACTCAATACACACACACTAACGCGGTACACACTCAATACACACACACTTAACACGGTACACACTCAATACACACACACTAACACAGTACACACTCAATACACACACACTTAACACGGTACACACTCAATACACACACACTTAACACCGTACACACTCAATACACACACACTAACAAGGTACACACTCAATACACACACACTAACACGGTACACACTCAATACACACACACTTAACACTGTACAAACTCAATACACACATCATACAAAACACACGTTTAATACAGAACACACACGCTTAATACAAAACACACACATATTCAATACAAAACATTCATACACACAAAACACACACACCTTTAATACAAAACATACATATGTACATAAATGCAACACACACCAAATATACAACACACACACACACACACACACACACACTGTGTACCTTGAAGACAAACATCTCTCCCCTGAGGATGGCGATGGTGTCAAAGTGTCCGTCGCAGATGTTGGGGCCGTAGGGGGGCCCCCCAGGTTTGTAGGGGGTGCGTGGGGCGGGGGCTGACTCGGGGGGTGCGGGGGGTGACCCGGGGGGGCGGCTGGGGGCCAGCGGATCCAGACCCTGCAGGACAGAGCGAGCCCGTGAGGCCTGCAGCCTGTGGCGTGGAGGAGCAGCCGCACTCCCCTGCACACAACTGTGCTGCTCCCTCACCAGGAGGAGATCCACGGGAAATAACAACATTCTCACCAGACACTGCGCTGTTGGCTGAGAGACTGCGGACAGCTAACACACCACTGTGTGAGTGTGACTCAGAGTGTGCATGAGTGTATTAGTCAATGTGTGTGTGTGCCTGTTTGTGTGTGTGTGTGTGTGTGTGTAGCGAAGGGCGAGAGCAGTCACCCCACCCGGCCTCGAACCCGGGTCTACGGGGTACCAAACATGCGACTTTGACCGCGATGCCAAAGAGCCAGGCTCGTTGGTATGGCAGTCAGAGCACATACTCAACCGTAGTGACGGCACTCCGTCACTGTGTGTGTGTGTGTGTGTGTGTGTGTGTGTGTGTGTGTGTGTGTGTGTGTGTGTGTGTGTGTGTGTTTGTGTGCCTGTGTGGGTCCCTAACAGAAGCCTGATATACATTGATATGCTGCAATGCAGGAGTGTGTTAGAGACAGAGTTCCTCACCGTACAGCTGCTGGATGCCGCGGCGGTCGTCGTCGGGCAGGATGAAGTTCTCGGTGTCCATCCACTGGTAGAACGGTGCCATGATGGCCGAGGGGTCGTTGGAGTGCTCCATCCCCAGGGCGTGGCCCAGCTCGTGCACCGCAACCAGGAACACGTCATTACCTGAGACAACACGCACACCTCACTACCTGAGACAACACGCACACCTCACTACCTGAGACAAGAGGCACAGGTCACTGCTTAAGTCAGGAGGGCGAAGAGTGAGGATTCATGTGACAGAGGGAGAGTCAGAGAGCAGAGAGAGGCAGAGTGTGAGAGTCAGAGAGCAGAGAGAGGCAGAGCTGTGAGAGTCAGAGAGCAGACAGAGGCAGAAATGAGCTGGATCCACACATGGCTGTGCAGGTCAGGAGGTGAGGGAAGGGGGGACTTCAGCTCCTGCCCCACCCCACCCCTGAAAACCAACCCAACAGCTGCGGGGCGTTTTCTGTGCCCCTCACTGTAATGAGAGGGAGATCAGAGGGGAACAGAGCACTCCCCACGAAACCTAAACACACACACTTACAGAGCCAAAAAGAAATACCCTGAGGATACCCAGGCTGCATGCTGTTCACACACACATTCCTGTGGTTATCGAAATAAAACTCTCACACAAATGCCAGAACACAGACACACCCCTCGCCTCTCTCTCGGTCAGCAACATTTATTTTCCCTGAACAGGTTCAAAACATGTTGGCATGTCTCACCATGTGACTCTAAAAGAAGGCCTACAACTCAACCAATCACAGCTCGCTTTCTGATCCAAGCTTCCTTAACACTCTCTGGAATTTTCCATCCCCTCCTGCACTGCCCCCAACCCCACAACTGCCCCTCCCCCAGACCCGGCGCTATGGGGGTGCTTAGGGGTGCATTGCACCCTCAGACGGACCTCAGTGCACCCCCAGTTGTCTCCTTATATTCCGATGTCTACATAGTATTTATGACTTTCTGTGCACCCTCTGGGTTGCAGTCGCACCCCTCTGTACTGTCTCCTGGTGCCGAGTCTGTCCTGCCCGACCTCCTCTCCTGTTCTTCTTCTGTCCCGACCTTTCACACCCTTCTTCTTCTTCCTGTCTTCCCCTCTCTTCTCCTCCTCTCCTCCCTTCTTTGGTTATGTCTCCCCCCATCACTCTCACCGCTTAGATCTGTGTTGCCGATGGTCCAGGGCTCTGCGGCGTCGAAGTGAGTGTCGCCCCCTATGCCCTGGCCGGGGAAGTACGCATGGGCCAGGAAGCCCCCCTCTCCATCGAAGGGGCTGCTGTCGCCGTGGAAACCCTCGGCAAAGAAGAGCATGATGTCGGCGAAGTTCTCCACCTTGTCGCGGATGTGGTGGTAGGGAATCTCGCGGAATCGCAGGGGGGTCACGCTTTCCCACACCTTGAAGGCCTTTCGGATGGCCTGGGACGTCTCATACTCCCCCACCTTCGGGGTGTAGTTCTGTATGCTGGACGACAGAGAGAGTTTTGAGGTGTAGCTCTGTACACTGAAGGGGAGAGAGACGGTCTAGGGGTGTAGCCCTGTATGCTGAAGATGGAGTAAAAGGCTTCCTCCCTCTTTACTCACCAGAAGGTGATCTCTCTCTTCTCCCACTTCAGCCCCTGAATGGCGTAGCGTTTCCTCCTCAGGTTGCTCTTCAGCTCCGCCCCAAACTTGTCTGGAACCCCACACCTCGGCTTCTTCATCGCCCTGGCAACCGGCACACACAGACAGAAATGTAGCACTGTAGTTTTGGAGTGATACAGTATAGTAGTGTAGTAGTATTTTAACGTTGCAGTAATGTAGTGTAATAGTTTTGCAGTTAAATAGCTTTGCAGTGTTGCAGTACTGTATTGTACAGGTTTTGCAGTGTTGCAGTATTGATTTGCAGTGCTGCAGTATTGTGCAGGTGTTACAATGTTGTAGTATTGATTTGCAGTGTTGCAGTGTTGATTTGCAGTGTTGCAGTATTGTGCAGGTGTTACAATGTTGTAGTATTGATTTGCAGTGTTGCAGTGTTGATTTGCAGTGTTGCAGTATTGTGCAGGTGTTGCAGTGTTGATTTGTAGTGTTGTAGTATTGATTTGCAGTGTTGCGGTATTGTGCAGGTGTTGCAGTGTTGATTTGTAGTGTTGTAGTATTGATTTGCAGTGTTGCGGTATTGTGCAGGTGTTGCAGTGTTGCAGTGTTGATTTGCAGTGTTGCAGTATTGTGCAGGTGTTGCAGTGTTGCAGTGTTGATTTGCAGTGTTGCAGTATTGTGCAGGTTTTGCTGCCGGAGCTGTGACTCACTCTATGGTCGCGGCGTCGATGGTGCCGGTGACGGTCAGGCCGTAAAACCGCTGCATGGCGGCAATGGCGGTGGTGATGGATTGCGGGGATCGGATGGACTGGGCACGGAGATCACCTGGTGGCAGGTAACCATACTGCTGCAGCCACGCCTTAAAAAGGGAGATTGGGTTAATACAGTATATACACACTGACACTACAGCACACTAACACTGCACTGAGAGAGAGGAGTAATACAGTATATACACACCGACACTACAGCACACTAACACTGCACTGAGAGAGAGGGTTAATACAGTATATACACACTGACACTACAGCACACTAACACTGCAGTGAGACGGGGTTAATACAGTATATACACACTGACACTACAGCACACTAACACTGCAGTGAGACGGGGTTAATACAGGATATTGTGTGTGTACCAGTGTCCAGTGTGTGTACATTTTGTTATTCAGCAGACACTCTTTTCCGGAGTCACTTACAGAGGCAAAGTTGCATGAGACATGGTACATACAGGACACCAGATCTGAACATGTGTGTGTGTGTGTGTGTGTGTGTGAGAGGGGAGTGTGTGTGTGTGTGTGTGTGTGTGTGAGAGAGGGAGTGTGTGTGTGTGCGTGTGTGCGTGTGCGAGAGAGAGTGCGTATGTGTGCGTGTGTGAGAGAGTGTGCATGTGTTTGTTATTCTGATCTGCGGGGTGTGTGTGTGTTTGCACAAGTAGCAGCTCAGCAGACTTTGACCCGAAACAGCATGGACCGCTCCAGACCAAAACATGCTCATTAATCATCCCTAACAACGCTGTGGGGCTGGAGAACGCCAGCGCTGCAGAAACGCTCCTGACAGTAACCCCCTGCTTCTCAGGAATCATTCAGCGCAAAGCACAGACACACACACCATCACGGCCTGAAATCTCTTCACTCTTCACTCAGCGAAACCAAGCCGTTTGCCTCTTGTTGCTTTATTTTGATTACCTGTTACTTTCAGGCCAGACAGAGCAAGCACAGATTCAAGCTGTGTGAGATCGGGCCCAATCCCATACTGACCTTTCACCCAGGAAGCAAAACATTAGCATTCAAATCACTTCTACACTGATACTGCCTGCATGACACAGTTTGGTTTTCACTTAGTAAAAACAAACATTGTCAGTGCTGATATATCTGAAATAGATGCTTAGCTGAGATCTTCCAGCCAGACTCAGCCGGTTGCCACCCTGTGATGATCTGATCTGAAAACGCTCACACGCTTCACGACATGCAGCCACGACTTACGAGGACAGAGAGGCTGGGAGTGACACCCAGACAGAGGAAAACAGGCACCGTCGGCGAAGGGACAGGCTGGCAGGCTGTCTTATTTCTTGTCTTCATTCATGTGCTGCACAGATTAACTGGTCTGTATATGGTCAGGATGGGCTAGCAGTGAACACCAATAATCACATTACTGCATCCATATAACATAAAGTTTAGTGGATCTGTGCAGACGCCGCTCTACAATCATACCCACTAACTTGATCTGTGTTTTGCTGTTCTGCTTTTCCTCTCGTTCCTGAGGAGTGCTGTAGTGTGTATACTGCACTTCATATGTGTGAGGATACCTAACTAACTTCAGTATTTATACCTTAATCCCATATTGCTGAATCCCACATGCATCTGGCTTTTTTGCTGGCCATGTTCAGAAATACCACGTTTCATCACTACATAATTGTAACCGTGCATCTACAGGAAAACAGGATCCAGTTTGCTGGGTTTTCTGGAACTCATTGCAACATAAAAGCAGGGAAAATCCACTGACCAAAAACTGTCTGACACACGACATCACTGTGCACGTCAAGGCTGCTCTCCATTTTTGAATTTCCCGTATGACGTCAGTCTCATTCTGGGAAGCCAGTGACAAGTCCAAACACGAGGTAGACATCGTGTGCAAGGGTCTGCCGTGAAATGACACACTACTGGACACACCGAGTGATCCCTCACTGACAGGAGGAGAGTGCAAGGAAGAGGGTTCAAACGGAGGTGTGATCGGCGTGACCAACAGGCATTTTCAGAACTACATTTATGCCCTGTGAGAAACAGCTGCCAGTCATGGATACATCACCCGCTGTCAGACAGAGCGGTTTCCACTGGTACGGTGGCAGCTGAGATATTACAATATAAACAAGCAGTATTTATACATACATACAGAAGGTGATTTGTTGATTTTTAACAGGGGGGTGGCAGACGCACACGCAGCACTCTCTCTGCTACTAACTAGGGGATGGAGAGGGAGGGACGGAAGGTTAACAAGGGGGATGCATTTTGGTCATTTTGCTAACAAGGAGGATAGCATCCCTCCTCAAATCGCCTGTGTGCAGTGTGTGTGTGTGTGTGTGTGTGTGTGTGTGTGTGTGTGTGTGTGTGTTCTACAGACAGTTAGTGTCTCTCTCTTAACCACAGGCTCAGTCAGTAATTTTACAGGGAATTTTTCTTTAATCCCATCCAAACCAAACTCCAGACCTCCCCCTTACCCTCTGAGTCTCCCCCCCTCCTCTCTCCCTCTCACAAACCCACAGAGTAGAGGCAAGAGTGTTTGTCTATGTGCAGCAAGTGTGGCCTGTTTTCAACAGAACACGATTAGGAAACACTGGTAATGTCCTCTCCTGTCAGTACAGGAATGAATGTTTCTCCACTGATCTCCAGCGGGCTGAGTTATATTTGTGTTTCAGTTATGACAAAACATAAAAGTATGCACATGTATAGATATACAAATGTACAATTATGGTAAGACCATCTGTGTAAGTATTAAGTAGGAAATCAGTTTTATCCACAATTCTTCTTTTTAAATAATCAAAAATGTTAGTGTGTGTGTGTGTGTGTGTGTGTGTGTGTGTGTGTGTGTGTGTGTGTGTGTGTGTGTGTGTGTGTGTGTGTGTGTGTGCGTGCGTATGTGAGTGCCTGTGTGCGTGTGTGTGTGTGTGTGTTTGTGTGTGTGTGTGTGTGTGTGTGTGTGTGTGTGTGTGTGTGTGTGTGTTTGTGTGTGTGTGTGTGTGTGCGTGTGTGTGTTTGTGTGTGTGTGTGTGTGCGCGTGTGCGTGCGTATGTGAGTGCCTGTGTGCGTGTGTGTCTGTGTGTATGTGCATGTGCGTGTGTCTGTGTCTACGTGTCTGTGTGTGTGCACATGCACATGTGAGTGCCTATGTGTGTGTGTGTGTGTGTGTGTGTGTGTGCCTGTGTTCTGTGGTGAGGTAGTGTCTGTCGCTCTCTGACTCTACATCTCTGATATGACCCTTTAATCACCAGATCACAGAACAAGGATGCGGTCAGACAGTCAGTCATTACAGCAGAGAGTTTGCCGGTTAGTGTGTCAATGACACTGTCTGTTAGTCTGAGAGAGAGAGGGAGAGGGAGGGGTGAGAGGACACCCCCTCGCTGGGGTAAACCCCCTCCTCCTCTTTCACTCACACTCATTCATTGAGGATTTCCTTGCGGACAGATCCGCCGGGCGGCAGTGAGTCACACACACTGATCTCCCCTGTGCTCCTCGGAGCCTGAGGGAGGGCCATCTGGTCACCCACATTCCACCTCCACACAGGCAACAGCCTCTCCTGCCTGCAGAACAAGGCCCAATTATGGCCTGCTGTATGAAGTCACTTCTATATTCTCTCGGCCTCTCTCTCTCTCTTTCTCGCTCTTCCTCTCTCCATATTTAACCCTGCCCTTCCCAGCCCTCTTTTAAACATAAACTCCAAATGCTTCATGCCATTTTTGGACATTTTGCTGAAGCTGTAACAATAACACATAGACGTCTACAGTATTTTTTTGGAATGCAACACAACAAATTCATGTTTTTACAAAAATGATCACATAATCTAATTTAAAAATGATGTAGTAAAATAAATAATGCAAAAATGGATTAATGATGCCAGTAACTCTCATACAGTAAGTCCCATTAACTGTGGGCAGCAGCAGAAACAGGACATCCCATCAGAGGAGGAGTTTTACCTGCTCGTCTCACAGGATGAGGTGAGGGAATGCATGCTGTTCTAGCACTGTAGCTAACTGTTTCTCTCTGCTGTGTCTGTGGATGGAAATACTTTTTCTTGAAGTGTCGTTAAAACTCCTTGAAGCACAAAACTGAAACTGACCTTAAGCTACGACACAGTGAACTTAATATTTGTATCACAAATCAGTTCCATCACACCCATCACAGTATAACGGCAGAACCACTTCTACTGATACAGACAACATGCACTGTTACAGATACACTACTGCAACTTTCACTATTACACTGTTTCAGATACACTACTGCAACTTTCGCTATTACACTGTTACAGATACACTGCTGCAACTTTCACTGTTACACTGTTATAGATACACCACTGCAACTTTCACTGTTACACAGTTACACTACTGTTACGCTGTTACAGATACACTACTGCAGCTTATCTGTTACACTGTTACAGATACATCACTGCAGCTTTCACTGTTACACTGTTATAGATACAGGATGTCACTGCAGGTCACTAAGAAAGTTTTGCAATTTAGGCCCCGAGGCCCCACAGAGAGTCCTGCTTCCTGTTGTGGATGGCTGGCCGCCTAACAGCCTGCTGGAACACTGCAGGCCTGTGTTCTCTGCTCTGAGAGTGACCGGCCAGGACGGGCAGTAAAGCCTGAACACACTTTACACTGCCTTGCCCTTTATCCTCGCTTACACTTTCCTCCCGATTTTGCACTCTTTTCACACTCACTCTGTCTTGACTGACGTTCCACTTTCATGAGGTTTTTTTTACTCCAAAACAGCCAGGGCAACAAAGCATACCACCACATGCAAAAACAAACACACACACACACACATACACACACACACATGCATGCATGCATGCACACACAGAGTGGGAAGAGATGGAGATGGGGAATGAGAGAACGAGCTGAGATAGATGGAGGAAGAGGGGAGAGAGGGATAGAGGGAGAGAGAGAGGAGAGGAGAAACGGAATTTAAATTTGAGGCGAGAAAGACTGACTCAGTTGTTCCGCTTGTTCTGTGCCAACGGAAAAAACAGAGAATTCTGGTCAACAGCGACTGAGCGCAGCTCTAAGGATAAGAACAGTATAGAACACAGCACAGTTTGAGCACAGCTCTAAGGATGAGTCCAATACAGAACACAGCACAGTTTGAGGCTTTGGGGTTATCAGTGAATACAAAATAAGCGATAGTCCCCAATCACCCCACTACATCAAAATCACACCACTACACACTACAACACCCCATCTGCCCCACTACACTCAGAAACAGCCTCAGTGTCTCTGACGCAGCTCTCACGCAGAGCGTAAATCTGCTCCATCAGAACCGGGGTCATGTGACACACTGCAGCACTGAAACACTGCCTCTCCCAGCGGAGGGGAATGCCCTCCCCCTTTATCCTGCAAAACCACACGTTTTCATGGCCTACTGTTCCCTCTGGAACACGTTCTTCAGTTTGTGACAGTGATACTGTAAAACATCTGAGTCACAGAGGAAGAATACCCCACACTCACTCCTTCACACACACACAAACACACACACACACTCACACAGAGAGAGTGTGAGTGTGTGCGTGTGCGTGTGTGCGCCCATATGGACAGAACAACATGTGATTTTACTTCATTCCGCCGCCAGCAGCTGCATCTCTCTTCCTCCCTGTCATGTGATTCGGCCTCCATCAGTTCGTCTCCCTGACTTCCTGTTCTTATAGTATCATCCATAACTCATATCCTCTTCCTCCTGCCCACAGAGGACCGTGCGCAGCGAGGTAACTTCCTGCTTCTCTCCACCGTGACCGCACGAGTCTGCTCCCTCCTTCCTGCCCTCCACCCCACCTCCCTCTCCATCTCTCCCTCCTGCCCCTCTCTCCTCTTACACCTCCACCTTCCTGCTCTCCTGGTGTCGGGCTGCAGGGCGAGGGCCGCGGTCTCGGTGACGGTCTTCCTGGCGCAGAGGAAGCTGAGCAGCCCTCTTCCTCTTTTCCCTCAGGCCACAGAGCCACAGGATATGACACGCTGTCGCCGCCTGACACACCGACCGGCAGAGTGACCGCGCTCCAGCTCTCCGGCCCTCTGACGATCCGGCTGACAGCCCCGATCCATCACAGCCCACGCAGAAACTGACACTCCCGGGAGTGAAGGCTGGCACACTGTGGGGAGTTCTTTACGCGCCGCACACTGAGTACAGACCTGTGCTGCTGGCATGCAGCTCAGAGGGCCGGCGTGTAGCACAGTGGTGGTTTAGAGTGCAGGTGTGTGTGTTTGGTGTGTTTAGTGTATGGTTGTGGGTTTGGTGTGTTTAGTGTATGGTTGTGGGTTTGGTGTGTGGTGCGGGCGTGTTTAGTGTAGGGGTGTGTGGGTTTGGTGTGTGGTGCGGGCGTGTTTAGTGTAGGGGTGTGTGGGTTTGGTGTGTGGTGCGGGCGTGTTTAGTGTATGGTTGTGTGGGTTTGGTGTGTGGTGCAGGCGTGTTTAGTGTAGGGGTGTGTGGGTTTGGTGTGTGGTGCGGGCGTGTTTAGTGTAGGAGTGTGTAGGTTTGGTGTGTGGTGTACAATGAGGTTCAGAAGCATCTGCTCAGAGGGGACTTTACGCCCTCAGTCACCCAGAAACCACAGCTTCCTCCTCCCCCCCTCCCCCACGTCTCCCTGCATGGACACAGCTGAAAAGTTCAAACCCCCCATACGCAGGTTAAAGCTTCCGATTAAGTTTCCTTCCTCCACACCACGGCAGCGCCGGCACTCTCCTCTCCGCTGCTCTTTCTTCTTCTCCTCTTTTGCTTACTCAGCGTCTCTCTTTTTGTGATCCTGTTTCTTTCTTTGGCCTCCCTCACCCTCCCTTCCCTTCCTGCTTCTCTCAGCCGACACAGAGGTGTGGAGTGTGCCCCTACCTGCCTGCCACCCCCATCAGCACCCCAGAATACCACCGTTTCCACGGTTTATCCGCAGAAAGCACAAGTGACCTGACAGTAGCCTCCAGCCCTGGCTTTGTCTCCCCCTCCCCCTCTTCCTTACTCTTACTTTAAGCGGTTATTTTTCTTACTTATTTTTGTTTTTCCTTAAAACACTGAATGCATCTCCACTGTCACTGTTCTTCTTAAAGCAGACTCCAGGGCTAGCATCTAGGCCCATCCTGTATTCTTTCCAAAAATAAACATGCTTTATTTGATTTTCCCAGCATTCGCATTGAATCCTATCCCTGTGCGACCCGCGACACCTACCTGCGGTTTGACCTCGTGCCGTGGCGCCGCTCCTCGCGCGCAGTGCCCGCATGCCAGCGCGAGCAGCAGCAGCTGGGTCAGCGCCTCGAGCCGGGGTCCCATTCCTGGCACACCGCTCCACAAAAACGCAATCTGCCTCTCCTTTCCCTCTCTGACTTTCGCCTTACCGTGCCCCTCTATTACCTTTTTTGTCAAAACATGACAAAACAAAGTATCTCGGACAGAAACTCTGAAAAAGCTATTGTTCTCTTCAAAAAGTAAAACTGCCAAAAAACAAAAAACAAATTAACGTGTAAACAATGTTGTGTTTTAAAGGTATTTGCGGTCTTGTAGCTGCTTAGCTGTAAATGCCGTCTTTCATAAGTTAAGTTTAATGAAAAAAGTTGCACGTAAAAGAAGCGAGATCGGCCTTAATGGAGCCGCATTGCCAAGTGTCTGCTCTGGCTCTTTCCGTTTCTCCCTTCCTTTGTTTCTCCCCCCGATTCTTTCTTCAGCCTAGTTATTTTGATTCTTATTCTCTCCCTCTCTCTCTCTCTCTCTCTCTCTCTCTCTCTCTCTCTCTCTCTCTCTCTCTCTCTCTCTCTCTCTCTCTCTCTCTCTCTCTCTGTTGCAGACGTGGTAGCTCTACCGTCCCTTGTGGCTAACTCCGCAAAAAATCAGGAAAGGAAGGAGAAGAAGTCGCCCTTCCCTGCGCCAGATGTGCGTGTCCCTCCCCTGCGCTCCGCTCCACGAGTTCGCCGCGCATCACGACGCGTTAACGCTACACACTTTAGTTTGTTTACGTAAAATATCGATGAAAACATCTCTGTGTGTGCGTGTCTGTGGTCATTTAATTTTCCCCATTGTAAAATACGTGACAACGTTAACATGGTACATAACGCAGTTTCTCGTACAACCACGACTGAAGAAACATCAAAATTATTGAAAATATTCGTGAATATACGAGACCCTGTACATATTTTTTGTCAACATTACTATTTATCTATACATGCACTATGTATATACACACTAACTAACTATACATTGACGCTTCATGAACCGCATGAAAGAAAATTAAGGTAATGTAGGCTGAACAAAGTACTTCCGTTGCTAAGTATAACTGAGCTGTGGGCATTGTCACCCGACGGACGATGATGTCACGTCTCTGACACAACGGTCTTCACCGTGGGAGCAGACAGACATCACGGGCATTTTTGACACCGACATACTTTGGGGACAGTGGGTGGACAATTTAAAGTCTTCAGTTTGCTACATCTGTAATTTAAATACAGTACGCGCCAATAAATCGAAAAGCGCTTACCTACATGTATTCAATATATGCATGTATTATATGTACGCTTGGAACACAGCTAAGTACTTTTTAAACTAGGCTATGTGACTGGACAAAAATTAGAATGAATCATAAATTAAATTTAATTAAGTCGGTAATCAATAACAGACCCCGAAGCTGCTGCTTTTTTATTTGGGTAGTGGGGGAATTGCGTCAGAGCGCAAACAATGTTTTGGTGTCTCTACAAGTTAGTGGGTCAAAGTTTTCAAGTGTCGTAATACAGACGCCGAGAAAATGAGTCTCTCCTCGAAATAAAGAAAAAAGAAATCCGTCATTGGACGAGTTTGCCTCCGAAGCTGCTGCTGGCTGGCCGTATGGTGTCAGTACTTACGTGCAAACAGCGACACCTGCTGTTCAGTGCGTGTCTTACGGGTTAGCTGGCAGCGTGCTTTGTGACGTATTGATAAACACAAACACATACACACACAAGCACAGATATACACAGTTGTAATGGGCTGTTATAGGAAGACGAAAGTACTTTACTCCAGTTCGTAACACCCGGGAATCAAATACACGATGTCGCCTTGTCACCGCTGTATCGAGCTGTATTTCCGCCTCGCTAAAGCGCAGTGCTACCTGTTAAGTTTTAACTCCAGTAAGAAAGACCCATTCCCAACCCCCTCGGTTTTAACGCGTTCACTCTGCGCAGTCTGATTTCTGAATCCCTGCCCTTAAATCTGCGTTCTGCCCCTGGCAGCGGACCAGGCTGTCCCGTGACTAGGTTGGAAGTGATTAGTATTTGGATTCGTTCCCCACCTAGTGGTACAATACAGGCACTGTTGGGAGGAACCCGACAGCTATCCATGATGTTATTCACGAAACCAGTCTGAAAGATGTCTAGAATCGGGGAAGACGCGCTGGTTCTACTTCTAGTTTTTACTTTGCGACGAGAAGCTGATCAGACCCAACCCTCCGTTGATCCATTGACAAAGGGAGACGCAATGATGACATGTGTTGTATCGCGACCGGCGTCGTGAATGCTTTCAGAGATGCGGTATGCAGAGAGCGTGTTTAATGTTGCTTGGTAGATGCTGTAAATGCGTATAGAGAAATATGTATGCTATTATGAGGAGCAACCACTAGACCACTCCTGCTCCTCAGTTATGACCCGGTTAACACACATCGCTACTGTCTGCTGCTAATAATGCTCTTAACTCTTCATTACAGTGTAGGACATCATGACCCCACAAAGCACTACGGAATCGTTTTAGGCCAACCCCATACACAGGAAGTGCCAGCCAAAATGCCACCCATCATTACTACATTGATCCGCTCCACCGTGAGTGTCACGGACCATACCTCCCCCCAGCCTGAAGGCCCAGCTAACCTACCCAGGTATGTAAAGTTAAGAGAGGGATAAACCCCGACCCAGTGATTCTCACAACAAGACAAACCATTCATCGTCTCCCCAGTTCAAAATGGTTGCTATTACCTTTAGCTCTTCCCCCAAATCTCTGAGGGACAGCAGCTTATAGTTCCACCCAGGAGGGTCTTTCTCTGCTGTGTGGTGATGTGCCAAAAAAAAACCAAAAAAAAAAAAAAACAAAGTATGTGGGTATGAAAGAGTGTGTGTGAGCTGTGTAACGCTGATCCTAGCGACTCACACAGTGCATTTAAAAAAGTGTGAAAAGCTGCACAAACAGGACACCACTGACCACACATGAACAAGCGTCAGTGCCAAACACAGTGCTGACATCACAAATGTGTGCCCAGACTGACATGTAAATACAGAGCAATATGTACAACTTAAGGACTCTGTCATTCTAAATATAATGCTAACACATACTACACACATGCAAGTAAACCTCCACATGCCCAATTTCATAAAACTCTGAAATACACTTCTACATATATAACTGTACACGGGAGAGAAGAGATCATGCTTGGGTAGGGGGTTGAGATGTAGCCTGAAGAGGTGGGTCTTCAGTCTGTGACAAAAGATGGCCTGCATTCTTCTCTACTTGCACAAGTGTCAGCAGAATATAAGGTCAAATGAATTCACATTTTTTGGGGAAAAAAATGAATCATTTAACCAAAAAGGTTCTCCACTAGGTCAGCATAGCTCTGGAATTTTGGTGGTGGAGGCAAACTGGAGCAAATCTGACCCCTCAGTCAGTCGCTTTGTTAGTGTGTAGGCTGTACAATAAATGCATTTTCCTCTGTTCTTGCTGCCCAGCACACTGATGATGAGAGAGGATTTCCAGTCCACCTGATTTGCCTCCTGGGTGTATCTCCCATATGCCCCTCACGGAAAAAAAGAAGAAAAAAGCGCACTGCCTGCCTGACTCACAAGACAGTAGAATGGAGAATGAGACGGAAAGCAATCAGTGCAATGCGTTTATGTCATGGAAATACCGGGACCATTTTACTTTCAAATTTGGCAAAGATCGCAACATAACAGTACAATGCAAGCTGTGTTTGCCAGCAACCAAACTGCTATCCGCTTCAAAAGAGTCACCTTCTAACCTGAGGAGGCATGTAAGTTCTCTTTTTAATTATTTAAGCTAATACTAATCGCTAGCTAGCTATCTTACATAGTTTGGCTGCACTGGATTAGCTATTCAGATAGCTAGTAGGCTAGTAGGTATAGTATTAAAGCTAACTAGCAAACGAGTAGATACAGTGACAAAACAAGTGAAATTTCACATGTTCAAAACTACGATTACTCCAACAATTTTACACTACGCATATTATACATTCAATTGTTGAAATACTCCTTTCTCACTCACATTGTATTTAGGGTGGCTCGTGCCTTTTCTAACTCATGTTTTCGTGCAATGTACAGTTTATTAATTAACATTTACACTTCTGAAGAAACTGCGATGAAATGCCTATAGCTTTAACACGGGGTGCCAAAATGTTAGCCACAACAATGCTAAGTGAACATTCTAAAAATAACCATTCAGAACCTTAGTCGGATGAAGATTGGACACTTGGACATAGTTCGTGAGAATCACCCAACTAGTATATGCCAGATTCACACTTATTTACATACTTTTAAAAATTAAGAACACAGTGTTCAGAAAGTAATCCAAAGTATTTAGATTACGTTACTTACCTTGAGTAATCTAACATAATACATTACAAATTACATTTTAGGGCAAGTATTCTGTAATCTGTAGTGGAATACATTAACCCTCCCAACCCTGTTTATACTTGGCTTTTGTCAGAGTGCACAACTTGTGGTAGGGCTTGAATGGTGTTATGCTCACACTAGGTGCGCCCAGGTTGGACGGTTTGGAGACAAAGCAAGAGAGGTGAGATTGAGTTGGTTTGGACATGTGCGGAGGAGAGATGCTGGGTGTATTGGGAGAAGGATGCTGAAGATGGAGCTGCCAGGCAGGAGGAAAAGAGGAAGGCCAAAGAGGAGGCTTATGGATGTGGTGAGAGAGGACATGCAGGTGGAAGGAAGAGGAAGATGCAGAGGACAGGAAGAGATGGAAACGGGTGATCCGCTGTGGCGGGAACAGCCAAAAGAAGAAGAAGAAGGTGCATTTACATGGATCCTAATATTCCGTTAATAATCGCATTCAAGCTCAATCGGAATGAAAATGCCTCGTATAAAAACCTCAATCGGAATGAAATACCCCGATCCGATCGAGAATTCAATTGGATTTAAAGAGGCGGTGTAGATTTCTGATAATCCGTTCGATCGGAAAATATTAGCCATGTAGACGCTCAATCGGATTGCTTTCTGCACTTGGAACTTTCTGCGCATGTTCATTACGCGAAGTAATGACGTATTGACATTTTACTATACATAACAGAGTTTAAAAATATGGCGGCCAGTGCGAAAAATTGGTCGAGGACGGAGACCACGCTTATGTTAAGTACAGCACGTTCAAGGGATTTGGATACAAATGGCAGGAGGGATACTGGACGTTAATACTGGTATAAGCGTTTATTATATTTTCATGTATAAAAACATCTACAACGTGCACCCAAAAGTTAGTCACTTCGCATGCTAGTGCTGACCAGTACCACAATCAAATGATAGTCCATCCAGTGCGTCGTTACAATTGCTAAATTCTCAGGAAACCTGCAGGAAAATCTGTTAAGGTGACGTTATAAATATTAAAAAGGCAGCACTTTCAGGGAATTTGTTTGTCAAATAGTTTGCTAATCATTTTTCCAAATCAGTGGGCAAAGGACGTCGTTTAGATATAGTTTTCTGGTAGAAATCTGGTTGTGACCTGAAATAACCACAATGGGACCGAACAAAAATCCAGTATAGAACATTACATTATATTGCTTTACATGCATTTAGCAGATGCTGTTATCTGGAGCGACTTCCAGAACAATAGAACATAAGTGTGTTCATTCAAGTTACATGAGCAACAGTGTCAGACTAGACTAACAACACTCACAGAGCAGTCAGTGTGAGCATGACACCATTCAAGCCCTACCACAAGTTAACTTGTGCAAGTTGACCAGGCAACGGAAGCCAAGTACACTTGAACACAAAATCCAAAATACATCACAATACTATGCGTAAAATAAACATCAAATCCTAGAGGTATCAGTTGTTAGGAGGCGGGGATTGAAGTGGGACCGAGACGCAGTCTGAAGAGGTGAGTCCTCCTTCTGCATCGGAAGACGGCCAGTGATTCCGCTGTCCTGACCTCTATAGGGAATTCATTCCACCACTGAGGGACCAGTACAGACAGGGATCGTATCTGAGAAGAGCGACCCCCATCGGGCCAGGACAGTCAAACTAAAATGTGGAGCATCATAGAGATTTTTATTTACAGACACGAGTCAGAAATGTGGAAGTGTTTGTTTTGTTTGACTGCAAGCTCAAGCTCAAGATTGTTCTTCTCTTTATATTGACATTTTTGTCATTTAGGAGACTCTTATTCAGAACAACTTCCAAGGTGAAAATTTCATTTGCAAAGTGCATTTAACAAAGCAGCATGAAATGGATAAAAAACAAGGACATGTACAATAGAAATGCAATATCTACATTATCATGGGAATGAAAAACTACAAAACTACAAAACACTACAAAAACAAAACTACAACATATAAAAATTACATAAAAGAGGAAGGAGATCACTCTTGCGTAGAGGAAGTCAGGTCAGTTTGAAGAGGTGGTTATGCAATCTGTGACGGAATGTGGTTAGCGATTCAGCTGTTCTAACCGCAACAGGAAACTCATTCTGCCACACAGAGGCCAAGATAGAGAAAGGACATGACTGGGGTGTATAATTGTGAGATGGAGGAAACTCAACATCCTAAAGAGTGAGGAGGCGGGAGGTTTAAAATGTTCACTCTGGGACTCTCTGTCCTTACACAGCATCTAGCAACAATGGCATTCTATCACAGAATTGTTTGAGAAGAAAAGTGGTGCTCCAATAAGTTTGTGTTTGGTGGTCAGTCTCTATAATGGAAAAATACTCAACTAAGCAATTAATAACAGACAATTGTTTGCCTGAAATCCAGCAGCTGGTTACCATCTATTGCAAAGCTAAGTTCTCATTGCTGTGTTATCCACAGGACTAATGTATCCCATCTATTCAAGGCAGTGCTGCTCTCTGTGGCGGTAAATTAATAATCAGTAGTTCCACCTACTTTATTGACATTTTTTATTCAAACTTTACTCCAGGGGATGAGTTCAATTTAATGCTGTAATTAATGTGTATCTGTAAGTATGAAATACTAACTAGATTATAGAAAGCATTGTTTACCCTTGCACACTTATATTTTTCTTATGTATTTTATTTTTGGTCAGAGACACTATTTTCTCTTTAAGATGGGCCGTTGGGGGGGCACCTCGGGGTGGGGGTGCTACTGCTGTCGCTGTGTGGAGAGGTGCCCTGGGGGGCAGGGGCAGGTTGTTCTGTGAAACAAGCAGTACTTTCACTGATTCACTCTGAGTCATAAATGGATAACGTGAAAGTGGTAATCTGTGTAAGTCTGGAAAAGAGCGTCTGCTTAATGACAGTAATGCAATGTAAATGTGATGAATGGAAGTCCAGCTGCTTTATGGACTTATACCAGCTGTAAAATCTGAAATACTAAATGTGTATATGGAGTGGATGGATGCCCTGGTGCAGCAGACGTGCCTTAATGTCCTGCTGCAGCTCCCAGATCTGCTCCCTCCTGGTGCTGCACCTCTCCTCCACGACCTTCCTCTGCTGCTCCAGTTTCCCTCTCTCCTCATCCTCAGCTGCAGCACAGACAGGAGGCAAACACTCTGCCTGCTACCTCATCTTACCTCCGCCTGCTCACAAACACTGTCTCACACCTCTGAGGGGTGCGATGCCCCACAGACGTCAGCCAGTGTCGTGTTGGTGCAAAGTCACATCAGAAGGTAACACCTGAAAACCACTGTGAGGTGGCTGCTCTTTGGAAAACACAGAGGAATGTGGAACGCTACCCTAAATGTGAGGAATGTTGGGTGATGGGCGCAGGAAGGTGGATGATTGGTACAGGAAGCTGGCAGTTTGGTACAGGAAGCTGGATGATGTGTACAGGAAGCTGGGTGGTGCATAAGGAAGCTGAGTGGTGGGCACAGGAAGCTGGGTGATGGGTACAGGAAGCTGGGTGATGTACAGGAAGCTGGGTGATGGGCACAGGAAGCTGAGTGATGGGCACAGGAAGCTGGGTGATGGGTATAGGAAGCTGGGTGATGGGTACAGGAAGCTGAGTGATGGGCACAGGAAGCTGGGTGATGGGTATAGGAAGCTGGGTGATGGGTACAGGAAGCTGAGTGATGGGCACAGGAAGCTGGGTGGTGCATACAGGAAACTGGGTGAGTCCTGAAGTGAGGGTGTGTGACGTACTGGGCTTGGGGGTGTTGCGGGGAGCTCTGTGGCTCCCTCCTTATCGGCTCCTGGTGACGTGCAGGGTGTTCTGCAGGGGCTGCACCTCCTCCTGCTTCCTGCTGACCCTCCGTCTCCACTCCTCCAGGCTGCGCTGCAGCTGCTCTTTCTCTGTAGCCATCTGCCCAGACAGGAACAGCCGTCCACATCACTTCACACATCCAGCAGTGTGTCACCCGTGAGCAGGTTTAACAGGTGAACAGGTGAGGCATTTTTGTGAGGCGCTCACCTTGGCCTTGTGATCCTCCAGTGTCACCTCCTCTCCCTGCAGGGTGACGGGGGACGCTGCTGTGACCTCGTGTTTCTTCCTCTGGGTTTCATCTCTGCAGAGCATCTTACTCAGGTCAGCCCTGATCAGCCATCACACAGAGGAAACAGCAGCACATGCTTCAAAGTCAGCATTTCTTTTTAAAATGCACCAGATTCTGTGATGCTTAACATTAGTCAATGTGGCAAATAACTTGCCCTTGAAATGTTCACCCATTTTACAAACTAGTATTGATGACATGCATCCACAGATAATGTTAATCTGTGTTTACAGAAATAACTTCCCCTGCAGTTTGTGTCTGTAAGGTGGGGAACAGGTGTGCTTTGCTCTGCATCACTGAGCAGGTTTACCTGAGCGTCTGACACTCTAGGGCAGCGAGTTTCATCTGTGCCTCTCTGGGGGGCGAGCTCCGCCTCCTTCTCCCTCATGGCGGTCTCCAGCTGCACCTTCTTCGTCTCCATGGAGACGAGCCGGTCTGCCTCACCTCCTTCATCCTGGCAAGTGCCTGGCGGACAGATGTGAATTATCATGTTAGTGTGTGACATGCTTGGTATACATGCAGCAGCCCGGTCCATTTCAGCCTCAGAGGTAGCTGCCTGGCGCCCTCTGCTGGCTACCTGGAGAATCTCGTCCATCTGACCGTCCTGCTGCTGCATGCTCTGGATGTTGGCACCACACAGCTGAAGCAGCCTGTGGTTCTGCCGGGCGGCTCGGCGAAAGAGGTCTGCGGTCCTGTGCAGCTCAGACTGTTCCCAAAACACAAGTGACCAATGAACCTCAGTTCAGCCACGCAGTGATGAATGACACTCATCAGATGAGGACACGCTCGTGTGACTGATGAAGGTTGGGGGACTGTCGTCTCCTCACCTCGGCAGTGGCGGTCCCGTCCCAATCCTCCGTCAGGGTCCTGTGTTTCCGGCTGGCCTCCACAGTCTGTCTCTCTATACTCAGGGTCAGGTCCTGCAGCAGCCAATGGGAGGCAAGCATTCAGTGTACAGTGACTTCCTGAGTCACTTTCAGCACATCTCTAAAGAGCAGAGGTGTGCATTTCAGTGCAGCTCCCTGAGGAGATTATCTGTGGAGATATGCACCTCTGTGAGTGACAGAGAATACGTTTCCCGCTCTCTCTGAGTGCAGCTGTGTCTCTGTCTCTGACTCCCCCGGCAGCACCATTGACCTGGCCATAATTTCTGCTGCTGCTGTAAGGGTCCTCATAACCTATGTGCCTCACCTTGATCCTGCTGTTGTCCTGTCTGGTGTATTTTAGGATGCCCTCGGTGTCCCTCTCCCTGCATGTCAGCAGCTCCTGTGGGGCGTCCAGGGTCTGCTGATCCAGGGTCAGCTGGCTGTCCACTTTCTTCAGTTTCAGATGCATGTTTAGGATCTGGTTCTGGAAACAGAGAGATAGAAAGATTCAACACCCAAACATCACAGAGATTGCAGGAAACTACCAAGTACAGCATGTATTTCCTACTCAAACTCTTTACAGCCATTATGCAAATACAGTGTAGTATTAGTGTAAATGCAAACACCAGGAGTACTCAGGACTGGCACCGAGGAACACAGATGTTTCAGGACTCACTTCCTTCGCCTGCTTTCTGTCTCCTGTAATTCCCAGCTCCTTCTGTGGCTGAACCTTCCTCCTGCTGCAGGAAGCCAACCTCACACTCCACCACGGCTGTGTCACGCACCATACACTCCTTCTCCTCCTGCAGAGTCTTAGAGGGCTTCTACACACACACATACACACACACCACGTACGCACACACACACACACACACACACCCCACGTACGCACACACATACTCACACACGCACACACACACACACCCCACGTACGCACACACACACACCCCCCACATACGCACACCCACACACACACACACACGCGCGCGCGCACACACACACTCACTCACACACGCACGCGCACACACACGTGTACACACACACTAACACACACTCACACACACCCCCCACGTACGCACACACACACACACACACCCCCCACGTACGCACACACACACACACACACACACACACACACACCCCCACATACGCACACCCACACACACACACACACACACGCACACTCACACACACCCCCCACGTACGCACACACACAAACACACTCACTCACACATTCGTGCGCGCTCACACACACACACACACGTACACACACACACACACACACTCACACACTCACACACACGTACACACACGCACACGCATGCACACACATGCGCACGTGCGCGTGTACACACACACACACACACACACACACATTGAGCTCAACTTTAATCCATCACTGTAATGTAGACAATACTGTGAGTATTGAGATAACCCTGTTATACACTGTTTCTGACAAAGCTATATTTCAGCAGTAGAAGCTGTTCATCCTCAAGACTATTTTTTCAGTAGCTCTGTAAATTGCAGGGAAGACAGACAGAACTCAACGTGAGAGACACAGCAGTGGTGGCAGAACAGAGGATTGTGGGAAGGACCACCTGGGTGTGGGACACATTCAGCTTGACCGCTTGTGTGTGTGTGAGCAAGTGTGTGTGTGTGTGTGTGTGTGTGTGTGTGTGTGTGTGTGTGAGTGAGAGAGAGAGAGTGAGTGTGTGTGTGTGTGTGTGTGTGTGTGTGTGTGTGTGTGTGTGTGTGTGTGTGAGTGTGTGTGTGTGTGAGTGTGTGGGGGGGGGTCATTTTGGACACAGTCAGAGAGAGAGTGCCTCATAATGGATGGTGCTACTGTGCGTTGGCACCTACTTGTATGGATCAATCAAAAGGCTCTACAAACTAACTGGGTGAAACTAGCCAATAATGACACGCTATAGCTCTGTCATCTCTGGGTTACACGAGACCCCTCTCTCCTGTCAGTGATGACAGAGGATGTGAAGTACAGACAGGGGGGTGATCAGAAAGGGAGAGGAGGGTGAGTTTGGAGATGAAGGACAGAGCTAGAGCTGGGAGATGTGTGTATGACTGCAGCTCTTCTGGGAAACTCAAATATCATATATTATTGTAAAAGTGATGTGTCATAACATGGTCACACCAAAGTCAGGAGCAGAACAGCAGCACTTCCATTCCAAGAATTTAATACAAGTCACGTTATATTTTTTTAATAAAATAATTTCCCTTTTACATTGCCATTTTGTGGTATATAAGTAGTTGTTGAAATAGTGTTTTTTGTACTTTCATCTCATACATTGTTTTCCCAGTAAATATGTACCCCCTGCGATAGGCTATTGTCAAAATAAATAGCTCAATGTCAGATGTTCCGTTCAATGGTGAGAGCGAATGCAGATATGGCGACATATTCCAAAACCCTGTCACTGCACTTCCCACATCGACAGTTTTAGAACTCCGGTCGACGGATGAGCTCTGTTTGTCCCTCTGCTCTTTCCGTACTTACGCTCTTCTTCTGAACATGGCTGCGCTCAGAAACCGAGTGGCGTCGGGTCACTTCGAAAGATGTTTGCTGAGTAAAACGGACAGATTGGGCACCGGTGTGCACCGACTCCCGGCGACACAGAGCCCGGTACGAATCCTCTCACTACCCGCGTGTGTTTGCGTTAAATCCGTGATCAGGCTGGCAAATCCGTACGGAAACGTTAGTGTGTGTTTGGATGTGACTTTGTCCGTGTTCATGTGATTTGAAGAAGGACATGTTTTACCAAGGGTAGACCATGCTTTACCTGATCGTTTTACCTTTAAACTACGTTTGGGTTCTCCTAGTTTGTGGTGTAACTGTGGTCAGACTCGGCCTTTGAACAGACTGCCTGAGATGTTACCCACGATCGGCATTATCTATGAGAAGGCACGTAGCTATTCCTGTAAGCTACGGTATACAGTACACACTAGACTCAAGTTACACTTCTGGTTGCTGGCCAGCTCGCAACAAACATTTTATTGGCGTCATATAACTTAATCATAATTTGTTTCGCTCACATGTCTTCCCATATGCTTGCGTTTTTTCTCCAAACGACTCCTTACAAATGTACTCTTCAGCGGACTACAGTATTTCTCGGTCTCGATTACAACCTCCAGTCCCCACCACCTCTCCTAACTCGTGTCAGACTCGTATTGGATTCTGCTCTCACACCCCGTTCATAGGTATTTAAGACCTCTTGCGTTTGGATGAAAATCGCGCATTCTTGCAGCCCCGCACGGGCTGTACCCGGCCGGTGCGTTTGCGGGGACCTGCACCGTGTTCTGCTCCTCCCGAGCTGCCGGCGCGGTGTCCGCGGAAAACTCTGCACTGATGTAAACGGCATTGAAATTGACAGAGAAAGTGGTGTAGGAGTTAGGATACCCGCTAAGGAGAAAAGGCACACATTCATACAGCGCTTTAATGGAAGACCCGATGTCGCGCATTAATTGCGTCGGGACCCAGCTTCGCACGGGTCTGTGACTGAGAACTGACTCGCTGAGCGCAGAGTAGCACACGCTAAGAAGAAATAAAGTGGTGGTGCATTGTTTTCCTGAGGTGTATAAATGAAAGTGGTGATGTGCTCTAACAGGCAAATACAAGGCAATCTCTGATTAGGAGGCTTCTGTTGATATAGCTTTACTTTATCCCTGTGTTAGACCAGCTGTAGGAGACTCTTGAGATGGTGTCAGTGTTTCCTGTGTCCTGTTCTGTGAGGGGCTGCTGTAAGGATCTCTCCCTCCCTGTCACTGCAGTGTTTGCAGAGCATCTCGCTGCTTCACACCATTGGGGGAGGCCGGAGTCACCTGACCACCGCCATGCTGGGACGACATCACCGAGGGGTGTTCTCATTGGCCAGCGCCCTGTCAGTCAGGCAGAACAGCTCGCAGGTGGGTGGGACTTGCTGGGCAGGGAATCCTGCATTCCCTCATGGCCGAGCGCGGAGTTCCGGTCGCCATGGGAACCGCCAGGGAGCTCATTGTTGCAGAGTTCCGCTGTGATGTAATGTGGCATACAGACCTGAATGCCTCGTTACCATGGAGAACCTTTGACCTGGGTTTTGATGGAGCAATATGAGGGGTCTCCTAGGTAACTCATATACAGCCAATCTTTGCAAATTTGTGGGTTTGTAATTCTGATGACGGTTTGGTTTTGTAACTGGGTGTTGAGCTGGGTTTGTCTTGTAGGAGATCAGCAGTAGAATGAACTTTCTCAGTGCTGT
>CM032898.1:952500-957500 GCA_019176425.1 Megalops atlanticus | reverse complement strand
TGACATAATGTGTAGGTTTACAAAAGAAGTGTGCCCTCCCCTGTCCCACCCCAAAAGAAAAAGGTAAAACACTCTAACACTCTCCCTGTCGGTGGAGAGTGTAACACACTCTCCCTGTCAGCGGAGAGTGTAACGCTCTAACTCTCTCTCCCTGTCAGTAGAGAGTGTAACGCCCTCTCCTTGTCAGCAGAGAGTGTAACACTCTGACTCTCTCCCTGTCGGTGGAGAGTGTAACGCCCTCTCCCTGTCAGCAGAGAGTGTAACGCTCAGTCTCTCTCCCTGCTGGAAGCAGGATTCCTGCCCTTGGTTGTGCTGGTTGTCATGGTGGTGGAGATTAGGTTCGATGCAGGGGACAGCTGGCCTGGCCCCCTGCTCTCGCTCGGACTCACACACACACAGGAGTTTAATTGTGTTGAAAGAGAGAGGGGATTAGTGACGCCCCTCTGTGAGCTTATCCCAGAGAGAGGGGCACAGGCTGCAGCTGCACACTCAATCACACACACACACTCACACAGGAGCCGGCAGAGTCACACACACACTCACACTCACGCTCATACAGGAGCCGGCCGAGTCACACACACACTCACACAGGAGCCGGCAGAGTCACACACACACACACACACTCACGCTCATACAGGAGCCGGCAGAGTCACACACACACTCACACTCACGCTCATACAGGAGCCGGCCGAGTCACACACACACTCACACAGGAGCCGGCAGAGTCACACACACACACACTCACTCACGCTCATACAGGAGCCGGCAGAGTCACACACACACTCACACACACACTCACACAGGAGCCGGCAGAGTCACACACACACTCACACAGGAGCCGACCGAGTCACACACACACTCACACAGGAGCCAGCAGAGTCACACACACACACACACACTCACACAGGAGCCGGCAGAGTCACACACACAACCACAGATACACACACTCTCACATACACACACGCTCGTATAGGAGCTGGCTGTGTCTGACACACACACACAGACATGCAAACATGCACATGAGGCAGACAGCTCTGCAGACTGAGACACAGATGAAACCCTCAGAGCTCCACCTCTACACACAGCTAAAGAAGTACCGTGTCCACGGTTCAGCATTATAGTTTTATTTTTCCTCTTGACTGAATGTTGAACATACGTTGAAGATACCACTCACAAGAAGACCAGAGACAGGCATCCAGTTAACTCCAAACAACATCAACAACAACAGTGCTGCACAGAAACGTCTAAATACAAAGCCTAAAGACTGCCCTACCCCCACTGTGGGACAAAACAGGACACCGCACAGTCACGAGACATGGGGGAGGGACCTAACCCTAACGCTCAGACAGCACTCAGGGAACGCTCCGGGAAAATTCTGCCAACGGTCTCACTTCTTTTTCCAGAAGCCCTTTTAAGCAACTGAGGGACGCCATCCGCAGAAAAGCACCGCGACCGTGTGCTTTAACACACTGCTCCAGGAGGGGGGGCGTGGCTCTGGCACACTGTTCGGGGGGGGCGTGGCTTTAACACAGTGTTCGAGTAAGGGCGTGGCTCTGGCACAGCCAGGTCATGAGGCCTTCATCCACACCATCATCATCCTCACGATGTGTCAGAGAGACGCCTCACTGCGCCACTGTGGGGAGGCCGAGGCCCTCCAGCCAAACACTCTCCCTCACGCTAAAGTAATATATGTTAATATACGCTCAATCATGTCGTCCAAAACACATGGTGTGTACCAAACCGTACGGCAAATATGACAAAATACACCAATCATTGACACTTTTCTATGCACGTATCGCAAAGAATATTTTACAATGTATGTAATCTCACAGCATTCATGTAAGTATGAAAAAGCATGTATGAAGGTGAGAGTGGCTGATATTTTCCAATACATGCAGTGCATTTTAATATATTGTGAAATACAAATATACGTTGCATGTATTAACATATATTACTTTTTTTTATTAGCTATTTAATGTCAGGACCCGTCAGTATAGTGTTACCGTTGTGCCTACACCTGTGCATTAAAGATCCCTTTTTAATTTTCTTCCCTTTGTAATCAGAAACAGAGTAAAGACAGGCTGGAGTTTAGAGGAGAGTTGTAGAACTCTTCGCCATAGTGAAGTAGAACCTTTTCATAAATGTGATTATGACATCATGCCAGGAGAGTTCTGCTCCCTCCTCTCTCTCTCTCTCTCCTTTCTTTGCTCTTTTTCTCTGAAACCTCGCTGACAAGCTCTCTATGTCATAAACTAACTAATTTACTCGGGCGCTACCCAACTACCCAACTGACTATTCCAGTAAATAGAAAATAAAACAATTTTAAAAAGGTCTTTAAAAGTAGCAGGATGCCACTAAGCCAATCACATTGCCTCGGACTCAGGGCCTCCCTTAGACTCCTCCCTCAGTTCCTCACAGCCAATCTCTGTGGCCTGCTCCTCTGCCGGCTGAGGCTTCTCGGGTGACGGGGCCAGCTGAGGCATCTCAGTCTCTTCTGCTTGGCTCCTGTTGGCCGGGCTTGGAGACGGATCCTCCAGTTGGTCGTTGCTATTGGTTAAGAAGACTTGGTATTGGTTCCAGAAGCTGGTGGTGGGGGGGGGGGCCAAACGCGTCCCTCGAGGAGCCGGACGCACCCCTTTCACCACGACTCCGTGGTGTTTCATGTGTCCCTAAAAACAGCACAGGAGAAAGTGTGTTACAGCCTGCGAGCCCAACAGCAGGGGACGCTGTAGTGTGCTGGCAGTGATGCTGCAGCTCTGCTGCACAGCGACAGCCTCCCGCGATACTCACCCCCACGCCCCCCACACCCCCCCGCTCACCTTCAGGCCGCTGCGGCTGGCGTACTCTTTCCCACATTCAGAGCAGCTGTAGATTTTCTTCTCAGGGGGCCGTGAGACAGGGGGTGGGAGGACGGGGGCAGCTGGCCAATCACTGTCCGGCGCTGCAGCCTTGCTGTGACTCCCATCATCCTTTGCAGGCGAGCTGAGTAAGCCGCTCCTGGTCTCCCTCGCCGACTCCTCCCCCTGCTCCTCAGCGGCCCCCGCGGGCTCCGTGGTGTCTGGGTCCGGTACTGCGTCCGTGTCACTCTTTGGTGCTGAGGCACTGGTAGCGGTTGGGGGCGGGCTGTGAGGTTCCGGGCGGGGTCAGCGGCCTCCTCAGGGCTGGGAGGGGAGGGAGAGCGAGGGGAGGGGGCAGGGTGTCCCTGCCGGTGTCGGGCGGTGTCGGGCGGGGCCGGGCCGGGGCGGGGCGGAGCCGGGGCCGAGGCAGCGCTGGCGGGGGCGGTTTGCTCGGGAGGTCCTGCAGGCTCCGCTCGGCGCTGTCGGGAGCGCTGTCTCCCTCAGAGCTGACGGGGCCTCTGGCGAAGGGGGCGTCAGAGCGGGACTGCCCTCGTGCTCGTCTCCGGGGGTCAGCCGGGGCGGGGACGCTGGCGCTCAGCACAGGCGGCTCGGAGCTGCAGGGTGGGGGCGTGTCCGGGGCGGGGTTCAGGGCGGGGTCAGGGCTCAGGTCGGCCGGGGGCACCGGGTCCGGGCTGGACGTCCTGGAGGCGCCGCTCAGCTCCTCCCCCTGCAGCGGGGGGGCGCTGCCGCACGCGGGGGCGGAGCTTCCCGCCGAGTCGGCCGCGGTGTCAGAGCCGGTGGCCACAGGGGCGGGGCCGGGGGCGGAGCCGGGGCGGGCGGGGCTGTGCTGGCGGGGCTCAGCCTGCAGGGGGGGCAGCTGGCCCCCCAGGTGCATGCGGATGTGGTGCTGCAGCACCAGCGCGTTGGTGAACTTGCGCTGGCAGAGGGGGCAGGAGTTGTGTGCGCGGGCGGGGGGCCGGGCGCGGTGCGTGGCCTGGTGCGCCCGCAGGTTGCCCTTGGTGGAGAAGGAGCGGCCGCACAGCTTGCAGGGGAAGGGCCGCTCGCCCAGGTGGGTGGCCTGGTGCAGGCGCAGCGCCCGCGGGCAGCTCAGCACCCGCAGACACACCCCGCACTGATTCAGCCCCGCCCCCAGGTCCCCGCCCGCCACGCCCACGCCCGCCCCGCCCCCCGCCCCGAGGCCCGCACTCGCATCCCTGCTGAGGCCGGGAGGGGCGCCGCTGGGGGGGGCGCCGGCGGAGCTGCTGCTGGAGGCCGACGCCTCGCCGGGGCCCTGGGGGACCGCAGGGGGGGGCTCCTTCTCCAGCTTCTCCACCAGCCGCTGCAGCTTGGAGGTGTCAGAGGAGGGGGGGAGGCTGCACTTTGGGGAAGGGGGAGAAGGGGAAGGTGAGCTGGGGGTGGGGCGGGGCCAGGTGGGCCCCCCCGGCGGGGGGGGGGGGGCCGGAGGAGGGCCAGGCCCGGGTGGTGATGGTGCGAGGGCGGGGCCGTGGGGAAGAGGATTTTGGGGAGGTGGGCCAGCTGGGAGAAGGCGGAGTGGGGGTGCAGGGCGGAGTGTGGGGGTGTTCTCATCGAAACGCTTCGCCCCTTTATACAGGCTGGCGATGGAGACCAGGGGGCTGGAGGAGGAGGAGGAGGAGGAGGAGAGGGCGGAGGAAGAGGAGGAGGCGGAGAGGAGGGAAGGAGCGAGAGCGGAGGAGGCGGGGGTGGAGGCGGAGCCGGGGGCGGGGCGCTGCTGGCGGCGGCGGCGGCGGCGCGGTTGAGCTGCAGCAGGGAGTGAGCGGTGGAGAGCAGCGCCAGATCCACGCTGGGGGGCAGGGGGAGCGAGGAGGGGGGGCGGGGACACGCCCAGCGAGAACCCCCCCGCGCCCCGCTCCGGCCCCTCCCCAAACACATCCTCCTCCGCGCGGCGTTTACGGCGCTTCTGTCCCGCGGCGGCGGGCTGACCGAGCTCCGCCCCCGGCCCCGCCCCCGGCCCCGCCCCGAACAGCGAGGGCGGCAGCAGGGACAGCGAGAGCTCGGGGTTCTGCTCGCGGTGCCGCAGGAAGTGCACCTTCAGGTTGCCGCGCGTGGTGAAGCGGCTCAGGCACACGGGACACTGGTACGGCCGCTCCCCCGTGTGCGAGCGCAGGTGGATCTGCAGGGACG
>CM032898.1:847500-947500 GCA_019176425.1 Megalops atlanticus | reverse complement strand
GGGATGCAGAGAGGGAGAGGGGGGCATCAGCCGACACAATGCACTCTGCACACTCACACAGCCCCCGAAAGAATTCCCCAAACTCTCGATCTCTCGATGCGTCTCAAAACTTTCACTTTGCCCAGGTATCTCTCTCGAACTTCAGAGCTACGCTACGGAAGACACAGCGGAAAATACGCATTTTGATCGTTCATTTGCGCCGGGAAATAGCAGATCTGCTGCGCCGGGACATCTGTAGCTGCCGTGTGGTTTTGGGACTGCGCGTGTGTGTATGTATGTGTGGCTGTTCTCAACAAGTCCTCTCTTCTCAAACTTACCCACCGTACACCCCCATTTCTCTCTCTCTCTCTCACACACACACACT
This sequence comes from Megalops atlanticus, assembly GCA_019176425.1. Taxonomy (NCBI): domain Eukaryota; kingdom Metazoa; phylum Chordata; class Actinopteri; order Elopiformes; family Megalopidae; genus Megalops; species Megalops atlanticus. The sequence goes on along the minus strand of CM032898.1, from coordinate 947,136 downwards.
CACACACAGTCTTCTTGTTCTCTCTTTACATTTGCATTTAAATAGCGCGGAACACCATCTCTTTCTCTTGTCGGGGCGATTAATTCCCCTCCCCCTCCCCATTTACCTTCCTCTTTTATGGAAGAAACACCATAGGACTCATAAAACTATCTTTAACAAGTCAGGCATCGCACATAGACACCCGCGCGGATATGGCACCGTTTCTGTTTTCGCTCCTCTTGCGAGCGTATCGTGGCACAGTTCCGTCTTTCACCTTTTATGTCGGACTGTACAGGCGCTCCGCGCTGAGCCTGTTACCTTCAAACACGGAAAAAACTCCAACTCTGCGCAGAAATATGAGGGAAACACAAGAGCTGCACGGTAATTACATGAATGTGCGCAATAAAGTGCAAAACGCTTCTCTGTAAATCCTCTCTGGCAGGAATAATATAGCTTCAGTTAGGCTACACTGATGAAACATAATAGATCATCGCTTTTTCTCACTTTAATGCAAAATCTGGGGATTGATTTGTTTGCCATTGCCTTATTTCAGTCAGTCCAAACTATCAGTGACAGGTTTCTCGGGGGTTGACCTTTGTGATGATTTGTGTAGTATTACAGAACTCGGTTAATGACATCACTCCGCACAATCAGTTGCCGGTTTCGGCCGTGATTTTCGTTAAAGCTGAAATTTTGCAGTTATTATTATCATGACACCCCCGGGGCGTGGTCTCAGAAGTTTTATAAAGTTGTGTCGGGCGAGAGGGTGGAGCGATCGGCTCTCCTCCCGCAGCTGATTGGTGGGCCGCGGGGGCTGGAGCCCGCCCCGTCCCCGCCGGGACACGCCCGTTTCACTCCCCCCCCCGCACGCCCGGGCGCCCGCTCCGCCCGCGCTCTGATACGCGAGCTCTATTTAAAAGGTAGTGAATGGACAGGAATTTGCAACAATGGCGTTGAGCGCACAGTCGAGTGAGCATATCTCTGCGAGTCCCGGGGGACACACTGGGCTACTGACACGCCGCACAATGCCTCCTTTTCACTCCCGGGCTCCGCTGCCGTACCACGTGGAAAAGGAATGAAAGAGGGAGAAAAAAATCAGAACTTTTTTTTTCTTAAGTAGGCGTCTCATGCGCACGTATTCACACCCGCATGCATGCAAGAACTTGGTGAATTAAAACATTTATTAGTGGAGCTGTCTTTCTTGATAATGTGTTTTACTACGGAAATGTTATACCAACTTTCTTTTAGAAAACGTTCATCTTTTTAAAATGTCTTCATAAGAAGACGCGCTGCTCAGTTTTAATTCCCTTTAAACGATTTTTATATATAAAATTATATGTTGAAAACGGCATATGACTGAAATATGCTCGAATGTAAAGCACTTCTTTTACAACGCTTATCACAACCCGCTTGATACCTTACTGATAAATCCAAATATCCATTTTAATCTGAACAATACGGTAAAGTGTGTTCCTTCTGTCACCACAAGGGGGACGTGCTTCTCCCATTATTTCCACTGTTCATCTGAAAAACAGCACAGTCCAGAGTGACGTTACCTTCATCACTATTAAAAAAAAAACTACAAAGGGCAGGAGGAACATAACCATGCGAAACAACACATATTTATTTAAGCAAAGCAAAGTGTCTCCTTAAACCAAATGTACTTGCAGTTGTAGTAAAACACTATTTCAAATAATCAGAAAAGCAAACACACAAAAAACATCCAAGAGATAAAGACATTTTGTAAAATGTGTTTGTTAGGAATATTGATTTTAAGAAATTTCGATCTCATGGACAGGAGCTGAAAAAGGACTCCTGAATGAAGTGTTTTGTCCTGAAAGAGCCGACATTTAATTTGGTGATTCATGCTCACACTGTTTGTTCTGGACTGACAGATGTGACGTTCCCTGAGTGCACTCTTATGTACATAATATATTACTTTCATGCTTGTCCCTCATCCAGGTCAGTTTAAATATTTTTGTTTAGGTGACACTTTTTACACATGGCACCTCACCCCCTCCCCTTTCCACAGCATGTAACACACTGCCCTGCTCAAAAGTCTTCATTTGTGCAGATGCAGTTCAGGGAAATTACCTGAGACAATTGTCCAAAATCTGAAACCTGCATCCTTCTGGTCACAAGTCAACTTCCCAGACCTTGACTACACATTCTGTCCTGTTCTGCTACATACTGCTGTCCCTGTTCCACTACACACTGCTGTCCTTCTGTCCTGTTCTGCTACACACTGCTGTCCCTGTTCTGCTACACACCGCTGCACTTTTATCCTGTTCCACTACACACTGCTGTCCTGCTGTCCTGTTCCACTGCACACCGCTGTCCTGCTGTCCTGCTGTCCTGTTCCACTGCACACCGCTGTCCTGCTGTCCTGTTCCACTACACACTGCTGTCCTGCTGTCCTGTTCCACTACACACTGCTGTCCTGCTGTCCTGTTCCACTACACACAGCTGTCCTGCTGTCCTGTTCATTTGTTTTGGTTTTCTTCTGGCTTCTGACAGTTTCTGCCCTAGAACGTGTGACCGCATGTGCGCGTCAGACCGGCGCTGCTGCGGCTCCCAGCCAGGCAGGGGGCACTGCCCTTTACACAACACACCTCCGTCTACACACAGACTGACAACTTGGAAATGCGCATCTTTGATGACTAATTATTATTATTATTTAATTTCTCATGAATATAAATGACAAACTAAATCACTCAGAGTTGCACTGTGCGAATCGCTGCCATTCGCTGTGACAGCACAGTACAAAAGAGATTTAATGACGGGGGTCTCCCTTCATTTCGGTTCATACGATTCATTCATATTCAGCGAATATCAGCATATTTCAAATTTTTCCGATTTTTGCAATTTGCCTCGTTTAGCGTTTGAACGTGCTTTGCTGAGGCGTAAGCTATTTTTCTTGCAAAATTTAAAACACGACGACAATTGAACACGACAAAAATTCATGTCATATTTCATTAAATAAGATACTTAGTTATACACTGGTAATATTTTTTTACGCTGGAGATCGATATTGTTTATGGAAATCAATGAACATAATAACGCAACAAACAATGCATTTACCGAGCAACTTTGAGTTCACCGTGTCCACCTTTACATAACTATAATCATTGCTTTTGATGTTTTGCTTACAACACACATTTGAGCTGCAAACACTCTGTGCCCGTTTCGTTTTAAACACAATTTCGTTATTGTTCGTAATATTGACAACTGACAGTAATTTGCTGTGCTGGTGCTTTTCTTAAATCTATTTTGGGGCAATAACAATTACTAAGCTAAAAATGTCGACAGTCGGTATTTACTCGTAGCCTGCATCTACTATCAACATAAGAATAATTGTAATATTACGTCGCCAAATAATTCTGAAATGGGTCAGCGAAATGTTTGCAATAACTTAGGCAACGCTACTACTGTACGAGCGACCTGTTGCGTCCGTCTCCGCTGTATGATCATATGAAGTTATGATTCATAAAAATTATGACTACAATAATAAACATGGTTATTTTGTTGGCGTTGTCGACAGGGGCGTGTAATAAAACATATATCGTGTAAAATACTCACCAAATAATGTGTCGATGGTCTTTGGCAGTTGTTTTTAAGGTGATAAAATATTAGCTACCGTTCAGTTGGGATATCAACATTGTCTGTTCCGGCGTCTGGCTGCAAAGATGCGCAGTCGTCTTTCTGACAGTCCTATCGGACGCCGCGGGAATGCTTTATTTGTAATGTCGTAGTTGACGGGACAGTTTTATAATATCCCCGTAATTATATCACAGAATTATTTACCGGAGACCCAGAGAAGGTGGCGGGTTGGGTCGAGGGGGTCTATGCGGTATCGAAAGAGAGAATAGGATTCTCGTCTTCCTGTCATCCCCACACACCCCTCCCTTTCTCCGCTTTCTTTGTATTTAACGCGAGCGGCCTGCGTGGCGGCCTCTTCCTCTGTTCTCTGCGGCAGTGATGTCTGTCTGTCTGTCTGTCTGTCCCTCTGTCCCTGTCTGTCTCGCCTGGGCTTTGCAATAATTAATGACTCTCTTTGCAGCGCGAGCCAAGGGACTGTCCTTCATTTCACTCGAGCTATTTCCCGATCGGTTAAAACGCAAGGAGTTTGGCGTCACGGAAGTGTAGGTAACTTTTGAGAGGTAAAATATGTGTTTGTCTGAGCGCTGCCCTCTCTTTCTTTGCAGTGTTAAAACGCTGGCGGACTTCGCCAGACAGCCAGTCCGTGTCAACCGTCCCGTGTTCCCATCTTGTTGATGCACTGAAGCGGGCACTACCTGCAGTAAATATGACATATAGAATTATGCCCCCGCATTTATAAGGAGATTTATTTGCCGGAATCTTTTCTCCAGACTGCAAATCCGCACCTGTCTATCTGGCGCACAACACCGTTTAAATTAATACGTAGTTGCAGCAGTGCCGACGGCAAATGCGTGACGGCAGCCCGGGCGATAATGAGAAGTATACCAAATCATATATATCATACCAGTGAGCTTGAAGGTTACAACAGTTTAGACATTGACAGACGAAGCGAAAAATACCATTTTGCTCCTCATTTTTGTCGTTTAAATATTTCTGTTAACCTTTGATCCTCAGTGCATTTCATTCATCCAAATCTCCAGTGACAATAAATAATTTTTGTGCTGTGAAGACCTTTAAACTAGACCTACAACAGTATGTTTGCACTATGTCATGATGTGTGATCATCGGAACGGGATATGCAGTATGGCGTCTCAGCAAGAATTTGTTGCTTTTTTGGAATGTTAATATGAATTTTAAATACATGGCATACATGCGTAAACCGCTGCATAAAGCGAACATGATTATATATCTACTGCCATGGGCTCAGTGCAGGTGCAGTTTCGAAAAGCCTTTGCCCATGACGGTTTGGGTAAACAAGCTGGATTGGCTGTTCGGGGCGGCGGGGCTTTGTGATAGGACCTGTTATACAGCCTGTTTTGTCTTTCAGGTTTTCTGTTCGCTACTTGTCCAGAGGAGGGCGCCGTTTCAGCAGGACAGCCTGCGCAGCGCGTTTGGCAGCTGACAGCTCTTACAGAATAACGAGGCCCCCGCTGCACAAGTACAGACCTGCTGCAGGAGCACGTCACACGACGCGTCTGTCTCTCGCACGTGAGTCACACCATTTTAACGGCCATATCGTGACCCAATCGTGAGGCGACAAATTTCTGCATTCTGAGTTGACCATCAGAGGAAGTAATTAAGATACAGTTCTGAGCCTGTAGCAATTAACTTTATTTTATCCAATGTGGGGTCACCCCCTTGACTGATGTTGGATTAGGAACCTTCATCACAGAAAAAAAACAGTTTTAGTTACATGGCTTTGGGGAGGGGGGTTTGGAGGAAAGTTTAACATAAAATAATGGGATGTTTTGAGTACAGCAGTCATCTCTTGACTTTATAGACAATTAAGGGTATACATTAACAGAAACCACCTAGACTTTACTTTCCCCAGTGAGTACAATACCACAGACTGAGAACAAAGAATAAAAAAACTGAGATCTCCTCACAGTTAGAACCATTAACACCACCCTCCCACAATACAAAGTAGAAAGAATATAATCCACACAAAGGTGTATTCACAGAAATAAAAATAGCATGTTTTACTGTTACATTTGAAAATATATTTTAAAAGACAGGGGAAGCATTAAGTGAATCACATGAACATCAGCTGTGATTGTTCTTCATTGGCTGCTCCTCCACACGCTGCTGCCAGTCCCTGAAAGCCAGCTGGTTTGTTAGAGAGTTTGACTGTTTGAATCAAACGGCAGTGTGTCTGTGATGTCATGTCAGTGATGTAATCATACCAGGAAGGGAATAAAAACAGTCAAATGGACACCGTTGCAGATGAATGGTCTCTGACAAGTTGGAACTGAACTTTTGGGAACTGTGTTTTGGAAGATCGGTCTGTCAGAAGTTCATGCAGAATCAAAACAAATTTATTCAGGCTCAGCTGGATATGTGTAAGTGTTCAGAGCCCATTTCATCTGCCTGAATTTTCATCCACTAAGCGTGTGATGATCAGTGGGGCTGAATTTGCACCCCCATCGTTCCCACAGGGGCTGAAGAACGGATAGAGTTTTTCTCGGAAGGTGTATCCAGTGAAGGAGTAGATATGGGACCTGTCATTAACATTGTAAAAGGAGACCTGACCCTCCTCATGATCCACAAACACCCCCACCTTCTGGGGCTTCACCCTCAACGTGAGGGGGACAGGGGGGCTTGAGTTGGCAGTGTACTTCTCACTCCTCAGCCATATGGTCCAGAATCCATCCTCAGGGCTCAGAGTTAGCCTTCCCTTCCTGTTGATGGACTCTCTGGCCACGCCCAAAGTCCATGCAGTTTTCCCATTCACAAGCACCTCCCAGTAAGCTCTCCCTGAGGTGAATCCCTCTTTCGCCAGGATGCTGCTAGACCTGTTAAAGCGCTCTGGGTTGTCTGGCAGGTCCCTCGCAGCGTCCTCGTCCCTTACTTCCCTCCCGTCTGCAGACAGAGTGAGGTCACGGTGTGCCGTGTCAGGATCCAGGGTCACAGCCACTGTAGGAATATTTAACAATAAGAACTTAAAAACTGCGACTTGACAGGTTTAATTATGTTGAGAAGCAAAGATGAATCTCTCTCACACACCTGCATGTTTCTGCATCATCCATAGCTCTGAAAGGCAAAAAGACACTGAATAAGTTACATCTTCTCCACACATTACTGACAGCCTCCTGTGAACCGATTAATTAAAACCATATCTAAATAATACATGCAGGCTTTTATTCTGATAGCAAACCAGGAGAATGATATGAATGGAGCCACTTTGCTTACCCATGTCCTTGAGCTGAGACACGGTTTTTCTAATGCTCCTGAAGGGAGCATCTGCATTTGAAAAGCTGGCAGAAAGTCCCTCAGGAAGTGGAGATGGGAAACACTACAGCAGGAAAACAGGACCGTTATCAGAAATGAACATGCCGCCCTGTGCTGCACATTTCTGTTGAGTGTTTGACATGTTTTTGGTTCCCACAGTTCATTATTTTAGGGGTCACTCATGAAACTTTGTGACCACAGATAAATATAGAGTAAAAAACTAATGATTGTGCAGTACCTTACTGCTCATGTGTCTACTCAAATCAACCTCTTGTCCTTTACACAGCAGATCACACTTTTGCAGACAGAAGGAACAGGACAAAGCTATTCTATGATGGAGCATAAATGTAATGTCTCCCCCATTCCCGCAGTGTCACTTACTGGGCAGATGACCATTGGGGCTGCATTCTCCCCGCCGTCATTAACACAGGGGCTGAAGAACGGATAGAGTTTTTCTCGGAAGGTGTATCCAGTGAAGGAGTAGATATGGGACCTGTCATTAACATCGTAAAAGGAGACTTGACCCTCCTCATAATCCACAAACACCCCCACCTTCTCTGGCTTCACCCTCAAGGTGAGGGGGACAGGGGTAGGACTGTCCACAGCCCAGTATTTCTTCCTGTTCCTCAGCCCTAGGATCCAATATCCGTTCTCTGGGCACAGAGTTATCCTCCCCTTCCTGCTGATGGACTCTCTGACCACGCCCAGATCCCACTCCGTCTTCCCGCCCACATGCACCTCCCAGTACACTCTCCCTGAGGAGAACCCCTCCTTCCCCAGCACGTTGGGTGTTCGATTAAACCTCTCTCTGTTGTCAGGAAGCTTCTGCTCTCTGTCACCGTGTCTCACTTTTCTCCCATCCTTCGACAGAATGAGTTTCGGATTTGCTGTTTTGCAGTCCAGGGTTACCTCCACTACAAAGGATCCACACATTGACACATCAGTAAATCATACACAATGCAGCAATGCACAATTTATGTAGAACGATTAGAACAAGACTCCTAGTTTTCACCGACTTTGAAAAGAATGCGTACCTGCGTACTGTTGCATGATCTTTAACTCTGTAAGGGAGTAAAGGTCCAGTGTGAATTAAGTGCATTTTTATCACAGCAATGGTGTGATAACTGATCATTTGCATTCTATTCATTTCACATGAGTTCAGCTGGTGAATCGGATATAATAAAAGTCCATACCCACTCTCTCCAGCTGAGACAAAGTTCTTCTTACATTCCCCAAGTGAACATCAGTTTTTATAGTGCTGTCAGGCAAGTGATTGCTGCTCAGAGGACATGGAACACACTACATTGGAGAAGAGGATTAGTTACATACGTCATTATAAAATTGTTTCGATCATGTGCGTGAGATTTTATTTATTTAGTGTTTTATTTAAGTTTAATCCATTTGTCACTACTGGGTAAAACAACACATTCTTACCAACAACGGTGTTTTAGCCATTTAAAATTGATTAATGTTTTATCCTTTGTTGTTTTTATGATCCAAATAGCTGATCAAAATTCTCTTGCAATGTGCAACGTCAAAGTATTTTCTTGACATAGAAAACAATAAATGAATTCACAGTTAAAATAAATTCAGTATGTCAAAAAATTCTCTTTCGAACAATGAGGTCTTTCTTCCATGTAATTTCTCTGTTGAAATAATGTGAGTTTATTTTCCTCTGTGCTGGACATACATCACAGTCACTCAGTGCTGCATGTATGAAATGATGGGTCATAATGCTGTACATGATAAAAGCAGCACAGTTTGCAAACTGAAAAGCAGATGATGTCATCGTAACTTACAGAAGAGATGATCAAAGGTGCTGCGTTTTCTCCATCATCCTTAGAACAAGGGCTGAAGAAAGGATAGATTTTCTCTTTGAAGACATCAGTGAAGGTGTAGATGTGGGACCTGGCCTCCACATTGTAAAAGGAGACCTCACCCATCTCGTAATCCACATATACCCCCACCTTCTGGGGTCTCTCATTCATGGTCAGGGAGACAGAGGGGTCATCAAGAGCTTCGTAGCCATCCTTCTTCCTCAGCCACAGGATCCAGAATCCGTTCTCTGGGCACAGAGTTATCCTCCCCTTCCTGCTGACGGACTCTGTGGCCACGCCCAGATCCCACTCCGTCTTCCCGCCCACATGCACCTCCCAGTAAGCTCTCCCTGAGGAGAACCCCTCCTTTCCCAGCACGTTGACAATACGGTTAAACCTCTCTGGTCTGTCGGGCAGTGTCTGCTTTGTGTCTCCGTGCCTAACTTCTTTCCTGTCCTCAGACAGGATGAGCTCAGGATTGGCTGTGTCAGGGTCCAGAGTCACATCCACTGTGGAGTGGCAGCAGTAATTTAAGAAATGTTAATACCGTTATGAATATCATTAGAGCCAACAGCAAGAAATAAAACTGTACCCCAAGCACGTACCTGCGTAATTTTGCATCCTACTCGTGTCTGCAAATAGAAGTGGAAACAAGGGCACAGATTTAGTCAAACAGTTCACAAAGGAATAATTCTGAAACACTGAAAATTACAATCAACAACATAATACAAAAGTGTTATTTACTCATTTCCTGCTGTTGAGATAGAGCCCTGTTTATCTTCTCCAAATCCACATCAGATACTGCGAAGTCAGACATGTGGTCAGGTGTGTGCAGAGATGTGTTAATCTGGAGAGAAAGAAAGAGGAATGGGTACATCTGCAGCAAATGAGTAGGGCTGGCCAAATCAGCTTACAGAGACAGAGAAAACAGCACAGCCCATATCATCAGCTTACTACAGAAGCACAACAGCAACACACGTGCCATTAAAGCATTAACTGTAGCAGCTGCCTAAAGTCTAACCAAAAAAGTCACTAAGATGATATTTCAGGCACATGAGTGTAAGGTGCAACACCAATTTGTTTATGTAGTACTTGTTAAGTTCCAAAGATTTGGGAGGAGAACTCTCAGACAATCCCTACTAATTAACCAACCTACACAAACCGGTTCTGTCTTTACAAACTACGCCTATGAAAATCCCACTCGCCATTTCCTTTCTGCATCAGCTGTTCACAGCATCCCTCCTCCACCCCATCTCCCCCCTTTCCTTTCCCTGTTTATCATGCCCAAACGGGGGCCAGCAGCCTCAGTCTTCTGGCCAGATGCAATCCCTTCACTGGACTGCAAGCCAAAGGTCAGCACCCCTTTACCCACATCATTACCAGCCTCCACATTCTGCCTCATACACATTTGCATTACATGCAGACATATCTACACAGTAGCTCTAATCATTTAGTGATTGTGTTCTTTTCAATTTGACAGGACCCCCCTTCTCTGTGTGCTGTCTGTGTCTCTTTGTGGACCTGCATGGAAAGAATGTCCATGCAAACAGTCGGGTTCCCTCAGTGTCACTTACTGGGCAGATGACCATTGGGGCTTTGTTTTTACCACCATCATCCCCACAGGGGCTGAAGAACGGATACACTTTGTCCACGAAGGTGTAACCAGTGAAGGTGTAGATATGAGACCTGGTCTCTGCATTATAAAAGGAGACCTGACCCCTCTCATAATCCACAAACACCCCCACCGTCTCAGGCTTCACCCTCAACGTGAGAGGGACAGGGGGGCTTGAGTTGGCAGTGTACTTCCTCCCGTTCCTCAGCCATATGGTCCAGAATCCGTTCTCTGGGCACAGAGTTATCTTCCCCTTCCTGCTGACGGACTCTCTGGCCACGCCCAGATCCCACTCCGTCTTCCCGCCCACATGCACCTCCCAGTAAGCTCTCCCTGAGGAGAACCCCTCCTTTCCCAGCACGTTGGGGGCTGGATTAAACCTCTGGGGGTTTTCGGGGAGATCTTGTCTTCGGCGTCCTTGGGTAAGTTGTTTCCCATCCTCAGACAGGACAAGTATCGGGCATGCTGTATCAGGGTCCAGTGTAACATCCACTGTGGAGCACATTTGTAATTTTAAAATCTCAACAAACACTAAACATGTAGTATTGTGAAAGGCAGCAATCAGTGTACTTCTATTTTTAATAATAGATGAAGTACCATCCTTGGCATACCTGCATACTGCTTCATCTTCTGGAACTCTGTAAGATAAGCAGTGTTTGGTGACAATACTGTAGATTATATGCATTATACTATATATGAAATAAGATGTACTTCAGTAGAGGAAGAGCTGTTCTACAGCATTGAAGTGGACACATTCAGTGCTGCATTCAGGTCTGGGGTTCTGACAGGAGGGTTCTGACCAGCAGGTTAGCGCAGTACGGCATGCGGCAGGAAAGCAGGCCGCAGCGAGATTCTGTCTCAGCTTTGCCATTCAGCCACTGGCATTACAGTGAAAAACGTGTCTCAATACTGTTATCACTCATCCAGTGCTTTCAAAAACAATATTTTCAACAATATTTGATTTATAATACAATTATGTTTTCTTATGTGTAATTACAATAAATATATCCCAACAAACCACAAAGCTGTGACAGACCTGTCCCACTGTTCTGACCGGTTCCTCCAGACCATCTGTTTATGTAATGAAGGAAACGAATGTACCTACAACCTCTCATCACTCTATATCTGATCATATTTCACTGCCATGACACATAACAAACTAACAGTGACAATCCCTGTATCAAATAACCAATTAAGGTAAATAATTCCCCATACACATGGGGAAATTATAGATATAATATATGGAATATGCTAACAAATTAAATATGCCTTACCTTCAGGGCTGCATATTACTGAAAGCAAAAGACAGGAGAAAATATCAGATACAGTGGTATACAAAACACTACTCTTTATTATGAAATTAAAAACACAAATTCCACAATTCACAATCATTCACTTTGATTTTGTTCTGTGAAGGGTTTTATGAGGATACCAAAAAAGGGGCAGGGATGCAAAATGGGATATCTAACACTTGGAAATGAAAGTGAAACCAGTTTATAAAATTTGCTTGTGTGAGACTTGAAATACCTCTTTCTGATTGTCCTAATTATGTCTGTTTCTTAAAAATGCCAGGTCATTAGACACTGCACCGGGGTTTTCTCCCGAAAGGCAGGAGTGTGTAACCTTCACTGAGCACTTACCGTCCTCGGAGTCATCGGGTTCGTCAGGGACTTCATCGGGCTCATTTGGGTCTTCGTCAGAGTCTTCATCGGAGTCATCAGAGTCAGAGTCAGAGTCAGAGTCGCCTGAACAGGGAGGGGAATGGAAAAGCGTCAGTGCAGCTCTGTGTGGTGGACTGACACGTGTGAAGATGTGGTTTCTGTAAGCACTGGTGTTGATGTGGCCTAATTAGGAGCACTTACAGTTGTGTTTCACTCTAGTAAGAACATCTGCCATATTGAAACACAACAGAGCCTTAAATACAACATTTCTCATTCTGTATGTGCTAGTATAGCCTTCCACAGGACTTTGCTTTGCTTCTTTGGTGTTCTGCTTCAGTTATGTGATGTAATAATTTATTACAGTTTTTTACAACCGTTTTCACACTTAGGTCAATACCATGGCCACTTTTTCAAAACTCTTAACACTGTGTGCTTAACAACCATGCATATGAGCACATCAGTTAATCTTTCGTGCAAAATGCACTACAACCACCAAAACACTTCATAATTCACCCAAAAGTGACTCGTGCTGCCATAACTATAGCAAATGCTCTCTCCCAGCAGACTACTTTGTCACTCAAAGTACAATGGACTGAAAAACAGAAACAACTTGAAGCATTGCAAAATGCATAGATTATGTGTTGCTGTATCCTCTGTTTTAGCATAGATTACTGTAGTGTTGCATTTTAAAAAAGGAAAAAAAGAATGACACCTCCTTTAGAGTACATATTGTAATACAAAACAAATAATTCTAAAATGTTGCAATATGTTTCATTACAGCAATATGCTAAAATTTCTGTAACTGTATAGGCTTACCACAGCACAACAAAAAGCATGCAGATGTTACATATTCATTTCCAGTGCATTAAGTTTATTGTTTATTGTTTATTGGATCCCCATTAGCCGAGCCATACAGCCCCGCTATTCTTCCTGGGGTCCGAAAAGTAAAGAATCATAATAATCAAATAAAAAAAAATACATTACATTACATAAAACTCCAAAGACACAAAAATGAGTTATTTAAATAAGAAGGATAAGCATTAAAACACAATCATTGTGAAACACACTAAAAGAAGACGGGTAAAAAAGAAAATACAACCAATGCACCCACTAACAAGGATTGTTAGGTAGGTACCCAGGTAATTCCTTACTTGCTTTTTAAAAGTAGATTTAATATTTATTTTTGTTAAAAAGATGGCAGCTCATTCCATGATGTAATTGCTCTATATATAACTGTGCGTTGAAGTGAATTGGTATTAGCCTTTGGTACTACAAAACGTCCTTCCACCGCATATCGTGTGCTCTATGTGTGGGAGTAGCAACTTTTATGGAAAAGATTATATTGATTTGGTGGGGTCTTTTTATTTAAAATTGACCAGGTTGAGAGTAGTAGAGAAGCGTTTAGCCTATCTTCAACTTTAAGCCAACATAAACTTGAATGCATGCTATTGATGTTTGTTCTATATGGACATTTGAGAGCAAGGCGTGCTGCTTTGTTCTGGACCAGCTTGAAGTTTTCCCAGATGTTTCTTTGTGGCATTTGACCATATGATGTTACAATACTCCATCTGAGCTAGAGCAAAGGCACCCACAACCTTCTCGGTTAATTCAGGTGTAAGGTATGTGCTGCAGCGCCTAAGTAAGGCAAGGCCTCTACTCATTTGGTTTACAATCTTGTCAATTTGCTTTGACCAGGACAATCTGCAGTCTAAGATGACACCAAGCAACTTTGTTTCCTTAACCTAGTTGCGTGGTGTCAACTAGGTTATGATGTGTTGTTGTTTGTAACCTTGTTACAAACAACAACACATGATACAGTATACCTCAGTAATACCACTGGAAGTCTACTGTAGCCCTAATGCTGATCCATGGTGTACTCTGTATTTTGGCTCAAATTTCTATGATTTTCACATTTACTGCAACATTCTCCCTGCCTGAACCTTTAGAAAAAAATCTTTAGCATATCTTATCCACCCCTACAATCCCCGACACCCCATAAATATTTGAAGCCAAGTAGCTATCATGACACCAAGAACAAACTTTTTGATCTGTTGTTTTGCCTGTCACAATACTTTAGATACTACTGTTGAGTGTGGTAAATTTACTGTAGTTGCATTCTTGGGTCACTTTCTCTCACTGATAGCCCATGACTTACATATACAGCAGTAATAGTGGAAAAATCTCTTCAGCGACAACTACATCTATATTTTGCCTATAGACATGCAAATTTCAACGCAAATATGATCACTTACAAAAGTGGTAACAAGGCTGCAAACAAAAAGCTGAATAAACTTTCTGCTAAAATCAGAATAATCTGTTTTATTTCAAGCATATAGTTTCATTTGTCTGTCAAAATGCAGCATATTTCCCTCTACAGTGATCTAAATTTCGTTAGGTTTTGAACTGAAAGTTAACTGTTTTGAACAGAGTGTCTTAATGTCTGCAAAATTTGCTGTAGTTGTACAGAATTTTGCTGGTGGTGAACATTGACTGAGAGAGGTATTCATGAATTTCGGAAGAAGTGGTGATTGAATGCATTTTGTATCAAAGCAATGCAAAAGTATACACAGTTTAGTTCACATAGTCTACTGATATGGTGGATGTGTTAAGTGTTTTGAAAACGTGGACATGGTATTGAGACACGTGTGAAAATGATTGTAAAAAACTGTAAGGTACTAAAATTAAAAACAAAAGTGAAAAGGGATTCAGATATGACTCACCTTCTGTTATTGTCTTAATAAATACTTTCTGGAGCTTCTTTAAAATCTGAATCTCATCAGGAAGTTTTTCCTGTAGCTCCTTGCCACACTGACCATCACTGGAAAGAATGTCTTGTAGCTTCTGAGCAAGATTGTTCTGCTGCATTTTCTCCAGGATCTTTTGTGTAGTGCGACAAGCTCCTTTCTCCCCATATTTATCCACCATTTTATCCACAACCTCATGCCTGTCTTTCCCTTCCAGCTGCCCCTTCGGAATGTGTGGCACACCCGCCACCTCCTTCAGCTCATCCTGACACAGGTGCCAGGTAAACTTTTTAAAATCATTAGCCAGCAATTCTTCCAGAATGTCAACAAGTGTGGATTTCACAGGTGCCATGGTGGGCGATTACAGACTGGCTGGAACTGAAAAACAACAAAAAAGAAAAGCAAACACCTCTAATTGTGGTTCTTAACAGATCCAACTGATGTTAAGGTCTTACTTTAAAATGTATGGAACCTTGTATGGCACATATTTTGGTAAACTAAACTCATGTTTGTAGCCATAGTAAAGCTGGATTAAATGCATATATGATCATGGGCCACAGGTATTTTTTCTTGTTGTTGCTAAATCAGTAGTGAATTATACCAATGCTTTGAGATAATTAAACAAAAGGAGAGTCAAGGTTTGCAAATGACTAAAAAAGGTTTCTGTATTGTGGTGACCTCGGGAATCTTACTTCCAATTTCTAGCTCATTTCCATCGTAATAAATCAATCACCCCAAAACTAAAACTTTCAAAAGTAAACTACATATTGAAGTTGTTACTTACTGTATAATTTTAGTGTTCAAATGAAGTGTAAGTATTTTGCAAAGTTTTGTAAATATTACACACATTTAATAATTATTCATTTAAAATGTTTCATAGATTTGGTAAATGTTTCATTAATTCACAGCCATAGTACAACCATTTACATAAATATCATAAACATTTGACAAATATTTCAAACATTTTGCAAATGTGTCGCTGCTTGAATGTTCCAAACATTTACATAAACAGTGAAAGTTTCCTGTATTTAGTAAATGTGAGTCTAATGGGAATGAGCTTTGCCTAGTTATCATAAATAACAGACTAGGGCTGAGAAATGGGCAGAGTAGATAATAACGGACAATCTGATAAAACACCATGACCCAGAATGCACTGCACCAAACACAGCACTCCTCTACCATAAAACCCCATGCTATCATGTTAGCCTGTATGAACCCTACAATAAATAACTGCATGGTGATTGAACCATTTATTTCAGTTTACAATATAGAGATGATGTATACACTCACACTGAAGAGCAGAAAATTGACCGGGAAATGTTACAGGAGACCTTAGTTATTTAGTCAAAGAGGCCCCCAGCTGAAAGATAACCAGAACAGGAAGCACAAAGAGCTGAACAATTCACCTCCCCCCTTTCATCTCTGACTCTGTAAACAAGCTGAATGTTGTCAAAGTTGCAGTTTTGCAGGTAACATCATGCATATCCTGAAAATATAAATTCACAAAAATGTGATTTTAAGATCGGACAGTACTGCATCTTGATGCGGCAGTAATGCAGATTTGACTTTCCTGATCACAGTCACAATGATGGCATATAAATGATTCACAGCTTCTGGATTCACACTGTATTCAGATATGTGTTATACGTTCTATGTGTTTTAACTCCTGTTTTGAAATCTGTTTTACTCGCCACTTAGCCCAACTTCTCTGAGCAATATCATTTCCCTGCGGGTTTTCCAATGTGAGCTCTGAGCAGACTCAGCCCCCTTCAGGAACCTTTCAGCCCAAAAACAGGACAGTGACCGAACTGAGACACAGCGCACAAAACAAGGTTGATCTTAAACCTTCAACAGTTTGAGCCCTAACAATTACACCCATGTGCCTGTTGTGCAACTCAGTAGCCTTTCTTTTCAAATGTGTTCAAACTGCATGGCATATTAATTTATGCAATCTGAAGTGTAACGCTACAAAAACTTTTAAAGGAATAATCACTTGGCATAATCACAATCAATCGTAATGCTACCAAAATCTGAAGGTGATAAACTCTTTATTTAAGAAATGAAACAACGCCTTTTACCACATCCGTTCACTGTACCAAAGAGAGCGGTTTAAGAGCTAGACAGACAATGCAAATCCGCAAGAACAGGCCTGAAGTAAGTACCGCATGCTAACGCTACATCTACGGAGGTTTCAGCTCTCTGATTCTTACGTTGCGTTGCGCAACTCCTCTCATGCAGCGCTCCTTCTGATTTTACACTGATCGGGAGCAGGGCAGGGCAGGGAGACAATGGCGACTCATTCCGCCCTGAACCGGACGATATGGATGACCTGGTGTGTTGGCTACAGTGGGCAAACAGTTTGTAAACGCGTTTGTAAGATGTGCCAATCGAGCGGGGTAACACTCTTCGGGATTATTTTATTTTAGTTAGTTTGTTTTAGTTTTAGGTGTCAGAGTACACATTATATTACAGCTACGGTTAATTCTCTAGCTAGTGTAATTTAGAGGTTTTTGGGCCAGATCATGGTCACATTATTACATATGAAAAACATATGGCAAAAGTATAAAAATGCAAAGTAAATTTGGCAGTCATAACTTAATCTCGTGCTATCATGATGTGGTTTTCAAACATACTTTGAAATGTCTTCTATCCTTTCTGCTTGACTATACTTCATGGCTTGTAGTAGAAAGCGGTCTGCTCTTAAAAGCTGAGGTTGTCATTTATTTTAGAAACCTTTATAACAAGCGATATATTCTTTGCACTTAACTATATTTTGTTTCAACAAGAAGTTAACATTATTTTGCTACTTCACGAATAAACAAGGAATCGTGTCCAGTCATAATTTAAATATAATGACAGTATCGGATCGTGAACCCAGCGTCGTGCATCGAACTCCATACGGCTCTTTGCTTGTGTTGTGGTCTCTGCCTCACTTAAGTCGCATTTGTTAAAAGCCAAATAAATAAATTTAAATGTGAACCCAGAGTCGTGAGCTGAGTGTGTCCTTTCACCCCTGCTTACCTGCCCTGTAGCTCTACAGGAGCATTTCTCAGAAATACGATTTCCCCTCATGGGGGTTTCCTGAGCACTCAGCCGACACCGCCCTGAGCAGGTACTTCAGTCTGAAAGCAAAACTGGTACCTACCTGATCTATTGGGCATCATTAATTTATTTATATACCATCATTATGACATCTTAATGTTCAACAACCTGGTTGCATGGCTGGATTTGTGCTGTATGTGCCATGCTCAAAGCTGGGTTACCACCTCGAAAGAAGCCTAGTGGCCCCCTAACCCATTATATAACGCTCACGCCGCTCGTACGTTAAAATTAAAACTCTTCGCGAACTTTAAAAGTTTTAACCCTAAGTTTGAAAGGTTTTCAAAGATGCATGGCATGGAAACATCCATTAAAATTGCACTTGCATGTTAAAGGAATATGATTTAGCATAACATGCCTGTAAGTGCATAATCAAACAATTTCCATAAGTATTTCAGCTGAAAATAAATGCCATGGAATAAGCAAAAAATTAGAATTATTTTACCTTGAAAGTTATTAACTATCTTTCTTTGTTTTTCGGGCTCCTCTTCAACCACCAACTTAAGGATCTTTTGTCAGTTTTCTCTTGAACTTGTGACCTCTATAGAAGCTTTTTCCTCAGGGGAAATGTTTTTTAAGCGGGTTGAACATATAGAGGCAGGCTGCTCTGTCACATCCCCTGCTCTCTTAAAGGTGCAGCGCTAACATTTAGGGACCATTCATATACAGCTTTTACTGTGGCAACAGACGGACTGTGGGGTGGGGCTGACGTTTTTTAGCCAATTCATTTTAGTTAATGTGGAAAAAGATATATAACTTTTAAACAGGGACAAATGAACAGAAGCTGCATAAAATGAGTTGGCTCAAGGGGATGTCATTCAAGCAATTTACTGCAAAAGCCAATCTGGAGGAAGACATGCATGTCAAGTAAAAAAAAAAAGCATTCAGCATGACCGGGTATGTGCACTGTCCTAACAAAGGTCATGGGACATGGTAATTAAGAAAAAACATGTCTTTGTTCCAATAAATTAATAGCATGTTGGCCCACCTTTGCACTAAAACCGTCATTAAGGCCGTTGTGGAAGACTGTATGCTAATTTCTGGTGGAAAGCTGGTGGTATTGTGCCTCCCTCCTCCTCGTAAGTGTTAGTAAACTCCACTACTGCCCTAATTCTGCCCTACAGTTCATCCCAAAGATGTTCTGTTGGGTTGAGGTCAAAGCTCTGTTCTGGCCACTACAATGTTTCAATGTGTCCCGTGACTTTTGGGAGAATGGTGTATGTGTAGCCACTAGCCACTTTTGAGACTTGACTGTGCTTGTTATGTTCGTTATGGAAGCTTAAATATAGCGCCACCAAGAGGCCAAATCCATGCCATACTGGCTGTGTGGGCTAGATGCAGAGCCCTCTAAAATCTTATTTCCTGAGTTTTTCAGAAATTGTCTTGATTTTGTTATGGAAATGGCAGAAATGACCATAAGAAAATAATTTCTCTTTATTGATGGCTTTCTTGGTGACCATTTTGTCAAACACAGACACTCTGGTGGGGAAGAGCAGTGTCCAAAGAACCAATGAAAGATATTCAAGTAAAACATGTCAGTGGCTTTGGAAGAGGTGTAATAATACATACAATATGTATGCACGTACAGTATGATATCTTAAAACAATGGCTGCAAAGTAAATACAAATAACTTATTAACTTCCCTCATGATAGCCAACTTTGGAAGAGATGTTATAATACACGTGTATGCACGTACAGTATGATAAAGCAGGACCACTTTATTATTAGCTTGCTGGCTCCTTCATCAGTTAATTGCTAGCTGGTTATATATTAACTTGGCATGGCATGGTAACTTACAGGTCCTGCTTCTCGTTCAGTGCTTTTTTACACACACACACACACACACACACACACACACACACACACACACACACACACACACACACACACACATCCACTTCCTCTCGTTCTGTCAGTAGTGACTGTGTGCATCTCTGTCAGTGCACATATCTTATTCAGTAAGTGTTACTTCTTCAATCACAGTGTTTTTCCATCTACGACTGCACGAATAGGCTGTTTCTTTGACACCACTGTGTAAGTCACCTTTAAGCAAAGCTACAAGACTAAATATGTACAAATTTCAAGGTTAATCTCCAGTTTTACTTTGGATCAGCAACTTGGAGACAATTAAGAGTCAACAGATCAAACTTGATCCCACAATCCATTCTGTGAAGCTTCCCTTCATGCCTCTTTTGAGTCACACAGTGAAGGTAGAGCGAGTCCAGAAGCACTGGTCCCAGGTCAGCCTTGCTGTTCATTATCTTATAAAAGTGCTCTGATGCTGTGATTATCGGAACTTCCCTACGGCTGTTTTCTCAGCTGTTCAGCCGGAGATAGAAAAGGCCCAGGTGTGAGCGACTCTGCGGCCGAAAACGCAGCTGGAGTGGGAGCTGACCTGCCCGGTGTGCCGGGACATCTTCACCGACCCCCACCTGCTGCCCTGCGGACACGCCTGTCTATTCAAAAGCTACAAAGGGCATGAGGTATATATCCATGCTCAACGACACATATATATATATATATATATATATATATATATATATATATATATATATATATATTTAAGCAAAGCAAAGTGTTTCCTTAAACCAAATGTATTTGCAGCTGTAAAAAAAACCTTACTTCAAATAATCATAAAAGCAAACACACAAAAAGCATCCAAGAGATGAGGACATTTTGTAAAATGTGTTTGTTAGGGATGCTGATTTTATGAAATTTCATTCTCATCGATAGGAGCTGAAACAAATAACAGTTTAGACATGAAAAATGCCATTTTGCTCCTCATTTTTGTCGTTTAAGTATTTCTGTTAACCTTTGTTCCTCAGTGCATTTCATCCATCCAAATCTCCAGTGACAATAAATAATTTTTGTGCTGCGAAGACCTTTGCATGTCATGATGTGTGATCATCGGAACGGGATATGCAGTATGGCGTCTCAGCAAGAATTTGTTGCTTTTTTGGAATGTTAATATGAATTTTAAATACATGGCATACATGCGTAAACCGCTGCATAAAGCGAACATGATTATATGTCTACTGCCATGGGCTCAGTGCCGGTGCAGTTTCGAAAAGCCTTTGCCCATGACGGTTTGGGTAAACAAGCTGGATTGGCTGTTCGGGGCGGCGGGGCTTTGTGATAGGACCTGTTATACAGCCTGTTTTGTCTTTCAGGTTTTCTGTTCGCTACTTGTCCAGAGGAGGGCGCCGTTTCAGCAGGACAGCCTGCGCAGCGCGTTTGGCAGCTGACAGCTCTTACAGAATAACGAGGCCCCCCGCTGCACAAGTACAGACCTGCTGCAGGAGCACGTCAGATGACGCGTCTGTCTCTCGCACGTGAGTCACACCATTTTAACGGCCATATCGTGACCCAATCGTGAGGCGACCAATTTCTGCATTGTGAGTTAACCATCAGAGGAAGTAATTTAGATACAGTTCTGAGCCTGTAGCAATTAACTTTATTTTATCCAATACGGGGTCACCCCCTTGACTGATGTCA
This sequence comes from Megalops atlanticus, assembly GCA_019176425.1. Classification (NCBI taxonomy): domain Eukaryota; kingdom Metazoa; phylum Chordata; class Actinopteri; order Elopiformes; family Megalopidae; genus Megalops; species Megalops atlanticus. Next base: position 925,841 of record CM032898.1, on the reverse strand, counting down.
GATTAGTAACCTTCATCGTGGAAAAAAAGTTTTAGTTACATGGCTTTGGGGAGGAATCAATCACAGGAATCAATCCTTTAATAAAATAACTTATCAAATCTTTGATGAATGAACAACCTTATAACCAGATGTGTTGTATACAGCAACTTTATTCATGTTCTCATGTCAGAACTGTCTTCAATTTTACAGTCAATATAATTTATCAGGATAATTTCTCACCCCCAAGAGAAATTCACTGTTGCCAATTTGGCAAATTTGTAGCTGGAATTAGAGATGCAATGTTTGCTTTTTTAATTAAAAATAATGTGCTATTTATGAGTTTATCATAAAAGGGAAAATAAGATTAATCTCCATTTTGGTAACCTCCAGCCCAATGACTTTAGAAAAAACTCCCAAGAGTTGGCAACGCTAAACTCCCAAAGACATTCACAGGTTTAAATGACACTTGAATCTTCACCAAGCTTGTTGGACCCCAGTTCACTGAAGAGAGCCGGGTCCCGATTCTTAAGCAGAGCCGTCAGCTTGTCCCTGGCTGCTCTTCCCTTGCGGCGTACAGTGTCGATGAGGTAGCGAGCACGATCAGCACGAACTCTCTCTGCTCTCACAGTCTCCACCTCCCCATCGTTCAGCACCCCCTTGGCCAAAAGATCGTCCAGTAGCTGTGCGATCACCGGCTCTGACACCCCCTCAACAAACGGGGTCCTCACAACACGCCAATCCAGCACTGAGAGAGGGTGGAGAGAAGGAGAAGAGAACTCACATTTAACAAGGGAGATCATTACAAGGCAGTATAGGGTAATAGGGCAGGACCTGGTGTGTTGTCTAGATTCAGTATAGGCAACAGTCCAAAACATGCAGTACTCAGATACAATGATTTATGAAAACCTGTTGTCAGTAACATTCAGTGGCTTTATATTTGTACTCTGTACATGCATTCAAGACCAAGTGGGAATTGGGATTAAATGAATTTTTCACATTTTCATCTTAAACTACAGGAATTGAGGAGAGTCTTATGTCTTAGATATCTTAATGTGATTAAGTAATACACACACTTTAACTACCTGAACTATTTGGAGAACTTACCATTACTGTTCGTTTTAACTCTAAAAATTTTTTCACTCTACACACTGGTTTGACTATGTGCACCTTACACTCTAACGTCCAATTCAATCACATTTCTTAACCATGCAGACAGAAAGTTGTGCGGTTTTCTGCAATGTGCACAATGTGAGAGTTTCAGCTTGTATGAAATGTATTAATCTGCTAAATAATGTCAGAGCCTAGACCAATGTATTTCATTAATACCACTGTGAACATGTATTCTGCACAATGGTATCAGTTAGGATTTGTGTTTGATTTTTCAGATTGCCATTTCTGTTACCCATTGGCCATTTCACAAGCTGGTGAATGAGTCAGTAGGGTAAGAAACACACAGAGTAAGAGGTGAATGGGAGTTACTGCTTCAGAATATTTATGATGGTTGAATCCACAGGACTGACATTCCTGGTGGGATTTCTACATCCTCACAAACATGAATATGAAATTACTTCACACAAACTTCTGCAGATGCATCAGAGGATGAGGTACAGAAATGACTGGTGTGTCTGGGCTGCTGCACAGGTCTCTGGAAACAGGTGTGACTGCTGCTCTCATTTAATTACTCAGTAAACGGGAATAAGCTCAGACTCCACACTGCGTTAGGTTTAGCGGGAGATTTGGAGTGTTGAGCTGTCCTGCAGGAGCTGGGGCCCAGCTGGAAGATCACAGACAGTCGTGTGCATCAGAGCAGGATGGATCGACTCCACTGCAGGCGCAGACAGATGCATGTGAGCTCGTACCTTCAGCATTTTGGGCCCCTCTGTAATCTCCTGAAACAGAACATGAGGTACATTCAAGAGAATCTATCATCTGTTAGTGGGTCTGCTGAGAGTGTTACTGAAAGTGTCACATTCAGTCCTGACTGGACACACCTTGCTGTTTCTCGCTGAACATTCAAGACCAAGTGGGAACGGTGATTAAATGAATTTTTCCAATTTTCATTTTAAACTACAGGAACTGAGGAGAGGTCTTAGAGTCTTATGTCTTAGAAGTTGTACTCTGTGCTCTGTAAGATGAGTAAAGATTATATGTATTTATTTTATTTGCCAAAGGTCCCAGATCTAGGACTTCAGTAGCCAGGATTTGCAGGCAGCTTATGGACCTTTCCTCATACGCTCAAAAAAAATCTGCTGATGACTTAATACAAATAAAATCACCCAATTACATATGATTATATATGTAGTGCAACTGTATGAATAACTGGTTCAAAGAACTTTATCCACATTGTAATTTGGAGTATTTTCTTCACAGCCTAAAATTCCCAACATGCATTCTCTCTGAATTCATTCACAGAATCTCCAACTTCTGTGTGCAGTGTTTTATTTTATTTCTTCATAATGTAAAATGTATTTGTTTCCCTGAGATGTGGAGCTTTTCGGGGTCATGCCCTTGGTCCTCCCCATGTTGACTGCCAGGCCCCAGGACTGGCAGTACTGCTCCAGTGGAGCCCGGCTCAGCTTCAGCCTCTGGCCTGCAGAGAGCAGCTTCACTTCTGCATCATATAGGCAGGCTGATTAGGGGCTCCAGCTGCACCACTGCCAGCCCATTGATGTAGGTGTTACACAGTGCTGCACAGACGATCAGCACTACCTTATCGATCTAAACTGCCCATCAGTGAACTGCTCCAGGATTCATGACGAGAGTGAGCAGAGGAAAGAAGAAGAGATAGCAGGGATGTCTCTGTGACACCAAACTCCCCCTCAGGATTTCACAGTCTCTGCCCCCTGATACAGATACAGAGAGGGTTAAACTGGCTCCACATGAGCTGTACCCCTAAAACAAGCAAATTCTCACAGAAACAAGCAAGTCTGTCATTCCCGTAATTCTGTCTGTCTGGTGCTGTAAATATAATGGGGCATTATGAACAACCTTAATAAATAAGTCTTGCAGTTCCGACACTGTCTCGAACCCTGAACCCAGTCAGTCAAAATGGAGGATAATAACACTATAGGAACAGCAAGGTGTGTCCAATCAGGAATGAATGTGAGACTGTTGACAGTGACAATACTCACCACTCTGAGTAGGACAGCTTCCAGAGACTGCAGACTGAAGAACATGTTGACTGCCTCCTGCTGTCCTCTGTGGCCTGTTTTCCTGTTTCACCATTGTTTCATCTTCTCCTTTCCTCTCTTCCACCTCCTGTGAAACTTTACTGTCAGTCTCAAGATGGCAGCCACTGTTTCCTGCCACCATCTCCATCTTCTCCAGCAGCTCTGTAAGTGATGTCACCCCTCTTACTGAAGATGTGACACCTGCTCCCTCAGTTCTCTGAGAACTCACAGGAGATCCTTCTCCTTCTTTGAGTGGTGCTAGTTTTACTAATGTAACAGTACTGCTGATAATACTGTTAATACTACTGTTACTAATAAGAATACTGTTACTAAAGCAACAGTACTGCTGATAATTCTGTACTGCTGCAAAAGTTCTGCTCATAATACTGTTAATACTACTGTTACTAATAATAATACTGCTATTACTGTAACAGAACTGCTGACAATATTGTAAATAGTAATACTAATACTACTGTTGATAATGCTGTTTATGTCATGGCAACAGAACTACTGTTACCAGGACTGATTCTGCAGACTCTGCTGTTACTGACAGTACCAGTGTCATTGACCCACAGCTGCTACATCAAACCATGTGAAACCATCCTGACTGGTACAACTCCTCTTTTTAAAGTTGCCACTTACATTTCTATTATTGAGGTTCCCAATGAGGGAGACATTGCATTTTGAGATACGATCAGCTGGAAAAGGAACTAATTAATCATACAATTTGCTGTGATTAATCGTGATTAATCGCCTTTTTCTTCTTAAGGCTGAAGCTTGCAATAATGGATATTTATTTAAATGTAAAATCGTGGAATTAATGTAGAATCAACACAAAGGAAGTATATTTAAATTCAAATACTATTATTTAATAGCATCTTTCCCCAGTAATGACACATTGTTTGAGAAATCTTTCCAGATAGGTGTGAGGGACCTGGCTTTAGATGACCCATGGCCCCAAATGTGTTTGTTGTGCATGACATTTTATTTGAAATGTACTATGAAATATTTCACTGCTCTTGCAGTAGAGTATTCTGTGTGTGGATATTCTAAACAAAAATGCACAATTCTGCTGTTGTCCTTAAAGAGAGAAAACACATCAGCTTCATGTTTGGACAGTATCTAAACCGCATGCCTTTAGAATATCTATTGGATTTTTTGTGTGTGCTTTGTGACACATTCAACTCAACCAAACATAAGTTAAAGCGTACATGGACCGTGGAACCGGTAGGGCCAGTGGGGCCTGGGCCCTACCTACTTTTGAACATCAAACGTAAAAAAAAAAAAATCCGAATCCGTTGGTAGCCACATATCGTCGCTGGCGGGCGGAAACCTCCTATCTCCATATTTCATCGTTTTTTCATGAATCAATGCTATTGGTCATCCTTTACGTCTGTCTGTGGGTTTTACAAATATTTAACCAATGAAAAGTAATAAAAAGAGCTTGTGACTAAATCTCGTAACTCCATTGGATCCTCAAACTGTCGGCAAATCTCATACCTCTACCCTGCCTCCATCTTGAAGGAAGTACCACACACAGCAGAGCTGAAGGTAAACAGTGACGAGACGATTTCGTCTGACTTCGTCTGAGGCAAATAGCTCAATAAAATGTCCTAAAATTAGCCCGAGGTTGCACACTGAGTTAAAACTATGCGGTGTAGAGTTTATCAAATTTAGCTCTGATGTTAACATTGTTATTATAGATGGAAGTGTTTGCCGAGGAGACTAGGGTAGCTAGCTAGCGGTGTGACAAGAAATGATCAGAATATTCATAGCCTTTCTCTCGCTAGCTAAATCAATCACTACTTCATCGAAAGTAATACTTATTAGAAAACTCAGTTAAAACTCTGTCCACTATTGAAACGGCGATGATAAATGAAGTATACCAGCTGGCTATACTGTAAAAGAATACACAGCAGTAGTAGGTAGTTGTTTGGAGAGTCTCTGGTTGTTCGCAATGCAAGAGGTGCAATGCGTGGCTAAGTAAAGAACTGGTTGTTTGAATAAGTACAGCGTTTTCATTACTCAAGAAACACTAAGTCTGTAAAGGCTAATGTTTTATGTATTTGAGGCCTGAGACGTGGGAGCGGAGAAGAGTGCAGCAAACCACGGTAGGTTGGAGTGCAGTTTAGTCTAGCATTTGCCGTCTAGTCATAGCCAATACTGTCTTCAATAGCCTGTTCATAGCACTTAATCTTTTATAACAAGAGATTTTGGCCGAATGTATTCAACGACAGGAAAAACAGCGCACAAATAGCTACAATAAACTTTGGAACCTGTACGTCGATGATAATGTAATGCGATGCACAGATGCGGCCGTTCTAATCAATGACGGACGAAACACCAATCAAGTATTTCTCGTCCCTCCGTCGTTTAAAAACATATCTGAGGTCAACGATGACCCAAAAAAGACTAAATTGTTTGATGTGCGCCCACGCACACAGGGATTTTTTGGCAACAGTGGATGTTTTGGGGATTGCCAGGGACTTCACCCAGCACAACGACAGACGGAGACAGTTCTTCGGCAGTATTTAAAGAGCAGTGGTGAGTTTGACGTTTCTTTTTAAATTCTATACGATTTTGACCTTTTCTTTAGTCTCTTAATTATGTGTTAGCTGTAATATCGTAACGATCGTAAAAGTGGCTCCGGAAGTCAAGTCGGTTCAAAGTCGGGGACCGAGGGGGTGGTGGCGGTGTGTGTGTGTGTGTGTGTGTGTGTGTGTGTGTGTGTGTGTATGTATGGGGGGTCTGATGGGCCCGACCAATTCGAAATGCGTTCCGCGGTCCATGAAAACGTTATTATATTAACCTGCACGTTGATGCTGCTCATTCCCAAGTGCATTTTCTGAGACTTGTTCATGGAAATTGTACAATAGCTGCGACTGGTGCCTGTATTTATTAGTTGAAAGCTTTTTAAAGTGAAACTTTCCGCCTAAAACTCCATCCTTGTTCTTAACGATCTTTAGCCAGGATGGTTCGGTTTGGCGGCACATGTCGTCACAGGTCATAGGTCAGCCGCCACAGGAAGTAAACAAAACGCAGCTGCGTTTATTGCGCTAATTTTTTAAAATTAATTGCAAAAATTAACGCGTTAATTTTGACAACACTAGTTTTAACCCCTGTATACTTCATTAGAACACAGTCACTTTTGTCCTGCTGACAATCTCTGTGCCATACTGGCTTGTGTGCCATACTTCATAAGTACTAGGAGTTTGGTTGAGTAAAAAATATGTTTCTGTTTCAATATTCAAATGATGAATGGCAATTATCTAAAAAATTAATGTGATTTTATTTACATTTTCAAGTTATAATATTCTATACAATATACTCTGTTGTATGAATGCAAATAATACATGGATGAAACTGCTTGCAGTTTTAGATATGATTTATGAATGCTGCTAATACTACAGGTTTTGCTACTGCTGCAACAGCTACACTAATAATGCCACTTGTGACCAATAATGCTGCTCATTTAAATGATTATAGAAAAGATGACCGTTTTACTCACTGTGGGGGTCTCAGAACCCCATATTTTTTTCCTGAAAGGTTTCACTGGAACAGCTTGACTGCCTCCTGCTCCAATCTTCTTTTGCCTGTTTTCCCATTCCTCTGTCAGAAAGAAATTCTGTGTTATACTTGTATGTTTATAACCAAAGAGGTATGTTTGTTTTTTCTGTGTTATAATCTGGTCTCACTGTAATGTGTGTATTGAAATGGAGCTGCCCTGAGGCTGTGTGGTGTTAGCAGGTGTTAGTGCTGTGATTTTGAGACTTTCTTTCAGGCTCGGTTCCTGGTATCGTAGGGGTCTGTAATGATAGACGTAGTGGTCAGTGCAGGGGCGCCGTGGGGGGGAGTTAGGACGATTCCAAGGGCCCAGCACTGACAGGGGGCCCTCATAGAACACTATTATTATTATTATTATTATAGGTTTGGGGGGCCCAATATTATATTCTTTCATAGGGCCCAAAATTTCTAGCGACACCCCTGGGTAAGTGTCTTTTAGATTTGTTTTTGAGATCTTTATAACCCTTTCTGCACTTTCACCCATGTTAGATATTGGGCATATTTTGCCCTGCTTGTATTGTTGGGAATTCATACATGCAGGATATTTTACACAACTTTACATGCAGCGTTTCAGTTCAGGGTTTGTCACATTTAGCAACACCTTATTCATTAGAGGGCCTATGATTCAGTACAATATAGTGTGACTATCTGAATAACTGGTTCAAAAAATTTTATTCATACTGTAATTTGGAGTATTTTCTTCACAGCCTAAAATTCCCAGCATGCATTCTCTCTATAAGGAGAGCAAGCAGTCTAACTTGCCTAACTTCTTTCCTATCCTCAGACAGGATAAGCTTGGGATCGGCTGTGTCAGGGTCCAGAGTCACATCTGCTCTGGAGTGGCAGCAGTAATTTCATAAGTGTTAACATAATTATGAATATCATTAGAGCCAACAGCAAGAAGAAATAAAACGTTACACCAACCTCATACCTGCTAAAGTTTGCACCCTACTCCTGTCTTCATGTGAGAGGGGAAACAAGGACACAAAGATTTAGTCAAACAGTTCACAAAGGAGTAATTCTGAAACACTGAAATTACAATCAACAACATAATGCAAAAGTGTTATTTACTCATTTCCTGCTGTTGAGATAGAGCCCTGTTTATCTTCTCCAAATCCACATCCGACACTGCAAAGTCAGACATGTGTTCAGGTGTCTGCAGAGATGTGTTAATCTGGAGAGAAAGAAAGAGGAATGGGTACATCTGCAGCAAAAGAGCAGGGCTGGCCAAATCAGCTTACAGAGACAGAGAAAACAGCACAGCCCATATCATCAGCTTACTATAGAAGCACAACAGCAACACACACGTGCCATTAAAGCATTAACTGTAGCAGCTGTCTAAACTCTAACCCAAAAAGTCACTAAGATGATATTTCAGGTACATGAACATGAAGGGGGACAGTAATATTTGTTCATATAATATTTAAGTTCCAAAGATTTTGGAGGAGAACTGTCAGGCAATCCCTATGTAATTAACCAAACCTACACAAACCAGTTCTGTCTTTACAAACTATGACTATAAAAATCCCACTTGCCATTTCCTTTCTGCATCAGCTGTTCACAGCATCCCTCCTCCACCCCATCTCCCCCCTTTCCTTTCCCTGTTTATCATGCCCAAATGGGGGGCCAGCAGCCTCAGTCTTCTGGCCAGGTGCAATCCCTTCACTGGACTGCAAGCCAAAGGTCAGCACCCCTTTACCCACATCATTACCAGCCTCCACATTCTGCCTCATACACATTTGCATTACATGCAGACATATCTACACAGTAGCTCTAATCATTTAGTGATTGTGTTCTTTATAATTTGACAGGACCCCCCTTCTCTGTGTGCTGTCTGTGTCTCTTTGTGGACCTGCATGGAAAGAATGTCCATGCAAACATTCGGGTTCCCTCAGTGTCACTTACTGGGCAGATGACCATTGAGGCTGAATTTGCACCCCCATCGTTCCCACAGGGGCTGAAGAACGGATAGAGTTTTTCTTGGAAGGTGTATCCAGTGAAGGAGTAGATATGGCCCCTGTCATTAACATTGTAAAAGGAGACCTGACCCTCCTCATAGTCCACAAACACCCCCACCTTCTGGGGCTTCACCCTCAAGGTGAGGGCGACAGCAGGGTTTGAGTTGGCAGTGTACTTCTCACTCCTCAGCCATATGGTCCAGAATCCATCCTCGGGGCTCAGAGTTAGCCTTCCCTTCCTGTTGATGGACTCTCTGGCCACGCCCAAAGTCCATGCAGTTTTCCCATTCACAAGCACCTCCCAGTAAGCTCTCCCTGAGGTGAATCCCTCTTTCGCCAGGATGCTGCTAGACCTGTTAAAGCGCTCTGGGTTGTCCGGCAGGTCCCTCGCAGCGTCCTCGTCCCTTACCTCCCTCCCATCTGCAGACAGAGTGAGGTCACGGTGTGCCGTGTCAGGATCCAGGGTCACAGCCACTGTAGGAATATTTAACAATAAGAACTTAAAAACTGCGACTTAACAGGTTTAATTACGTTGAGAAGCAAAGATGAATCTCTCTCACACACCTGCATGTTTCTGCATCATCCATAGCTCTGAAAGGCAAAAAGACACTGAATAAGTTACATCTTCTCCACACATTACTGACAGCCTCCTGTGAACCGATTAATTAAAACCATATCTAAATAATACATGCAGGCTTTTATTCTGATAGCAAACCAGGAGAATGATATGAATGGAGCCACTTTGCTTACCCATGTCCTTGAGCTGAGACACAGTTTTTCTAATGCTCCTGAAGGGAGCATTTGCATTTGAAAAGCTGGCAGAAAGTCCCTCAGGAAGTGGAGATGGGAAACACTACAGCAGGAAAACAGGACCGTTATCAGAAATGAACATGCCGCCCTGTGCTGCACATTTCTGTTGAGTGTTTGACAGGTTTTTGGTTCCCACAGTTCATTATTTTAGGGGTCACACATGGAACTTTGTGATCACAAACAAATATAGAGTAAAAAATAAATGATTGTGCAGTAGCTTTCTGCTCATGTGTCTACTCAAATCAACCTCTTGTCCTTTACACAGCAGATCACACATTTGCAGACAGAAGGAACAGGACAAAGCTGTTCTATGATGGAGCATAAATGTAATGTCTCCCCCATTCCCGCAGTGTCACTTACTGGGCAGATGACCATTGGGGCTGAATTTGCACCCCCATCATTCCCACAGGGGCTGAAGAACGGATAGAGTTTTTCTCGGAAGGTGTATCCAGTGAAGGAGTAGATATGGGACCTGTCATTAACATCGTAAAAGGAGACCTGACCCTCCTCATAATCCACAAACACCCCCACCTTCTGGGGCTTCACCCTCAAGGTGAGAGGGACAGGGGTAGGACTGTCCACAGCCCAGTATTTCTTCCTGTTCCTCAGCCCTAGGATCCAATATCCGTTCTCTGGGCACAGAGTTATCCTCCCCTTCCTGCTGATGGACTCTCTGACCACGCCCAGATCCCACTCCGTCTTCCCGCCCACATGCACCTCCCAGTACACTCTCCCTGAGGAGAACCCCTCCTTCCCCAGCACGTTGGGCGCTCGATTAAACCTCTCTCTGTTGTCAGGAAGCTTCTGCTCTCTGTCGCTGTGTCTCACTTTCCTCCCATCCTTTGACAGAATGAGTTTCGGATTTGCTGTTTTGCAGTCCAGGGTTACCTCCACTACAAAGGATCCACACATTGACACATCAGTAAATGATGCACAATGCAGCAATGCACACTTTATGTAGAACGATTAGAACAAGACTCCTAGTTTTCACCGACTTTGAAAAGAATGCGTACCTGCGTACTGTTGCATGATCTTTAACTCTGTAAGGGAGTAAAGGTCCAGTGTGAATTAAGTGCATTTTTATCACAGCAATGGTGTGATAACTGATCATTTGCATTCTATTCATTTCACATGAGTTCAGCTGGTGAATCAGATATAATAAAAGTTCATACCCACTCTCTCCAGCTGAGACAAAGTTCTTCTTACATTCCCCAAGTGAACATCAGTTTTTATAGTGCTGTCAGGCAAGTGATCGCTGCTCAGAGGACATGGAACACACTATATTGGAGAAGAGGATTAGTTACATACGTCATTATAAAATTGTTTCGATCATGTGCGTGAGATTTTATTTATTTAGTGTTTTATTTAAGTTTAATCCATTTGTCACTACTGGGTAAAACAAAATATTCTTACTAACAATGATGTCATCATAACTTACAGAAGAGATGATCAAAGGTGCTGCATTTTCTACTCTGTCCTTAGAACAAGGGCTGAAGAAAGGATAGATTTTCTCTTTGAAGACATCAGTGAAGGTGTAGATATGGGACCTGGCCTCCACATTGTAAAAGGAGACCTGACCCATCTCGTAATCCACGTATACCCCCACCTTCTGGGGTCTCTCATTCATGGTCAGGGAGACAGAAGGGTCATCAAGAGCCTCGTAGCCATCCTTCTTCCTCAGCCACAGGATCCAGAATCCATTCTCTGGGCACAGAGTTATCCTCCCCTTCCTGCTGACGGACTCTGTGGCCACGCCAAGATCCCACTCTGTCTTCCCGCCCACATGCACCTCCCAGTAAGCTCTCGCTGAGGAGAACCCCTCCTTTCCCAGCACGTTGACAATACGGTTAAACCTCTCTGGTCTGTCAGGCAGTGTCTGCTTTGTGTCTCCGTGCCTAACTTCTTTCCTGTCCTCAGACAGGATGAGCTCAGGATTGGCTGTGTCAGGGTCCAGAGTCACATCCACTGTGGAGTGGCAGCAGTAATTTAAGAAATGTTAATACCATTATGAATATCATTAGAGCCAACAGCAAGAAATAAAACTGTACCCCAAGCACATACCTGCGTAATTTTGCATCCTACTCATGTCTGCAAATAGAAGTGGAAACAAGGGCACAGATTTAGTCAAACAGTTCACAAAGGAGTAATTCTGAAATATTGAAATTACAATCAACAACATAATACAAAAGTGTTATCTACTCATTTCCTGCTGTTGAGATAGAGCCCTGTTTATCTTCTCCAAATCCACATCCGACACTGCAAAGTCAGACATGTGTTCAGGTGTCTGCAGAGATGTGTTAATCTGGAGAGAAAGAAAGAGGAATGGGTACATCTGCAGCAAAAGAGCAGGGCTGGCCAAATCAGCATACAGAGACAGAGAAAACAGCACAGCCCATATCATCAGCTTACTATAGAAGCACAACAGCAACACACATGTGCCATTAAAGCATTAACTGTAGCAGCTGTCTAAACTCTAACACAAAAAGCCACTGAGATGATATTTAAGGCACATGAGCGTAAGGTGCAACACCAATTTGTTTATATAGTACTTGTTAAGTTTCAAAGATTTGGGAGGAGAACTGTCAGGCAATCCCTATGTAATTAACCAAACCTACACCAACCAGTTCTGTCTTTACAAACTATGACTATGAAAATCCCACTCGCCATTTCCTTTCTGCATCAGCTGTTCACAGCATCCCTCCTCCACCCCATCTCCCCCCTTTCCTTTCCCTGTTTATCATGCCCAAATGGGGGGCCAGCAGCCTCAGTCTTCTGGCCAGGTGCAATCCTTTCACTGGACTGCAAGCCAAAGGTCAGCACTCCTTTACCCACATCATTACCAGACTCCACATTCTGCCTCATACACATTTGCATTACATGCAGACATATCTACACAGTAGCTCTAATCATTTAGTGATTGTGTTCTTTTTAATTTGACAGGACCCCCCTTCTCTGTGTGCTGTCTGTGTCTCTTTGTGGACCTGCATGGAAAGAATGTCCGTGCAAACAGTCGGGTTCCCTCAGTGTCACTTACCTGGCAGATGCCCATTGGGGCTTTGTTTTTACCACCGTCATCCCCACAGGGGCTGAAGAACGGATACACTTTCTCCACGAAGGTGTAACCAGTGAAGGTGTAGATATGAGACCTGGTCTCTGCATTATAAAAGGAGACCTGACCCCTTTCATAATCCACAAACACCCCAACCTTCTTGGGCTTCTCCTTCAACGTGAGGGGGACAGGGTCGCCTGAGTTGGCAGTGTACTTCCTCCCCTTCCTCAGCCATATGGTCCAGAATCCGTTCTCTGGGCACAGAGTTATCCTCCCCTTCCTGCTGACGGACTCTGTGGCCACGCCCAGATCCCACTCTGTCTTCCCGCCCACATGCACCTCCCAGTAAGCTCTCCCTGAGGAGAACCCCTGCTTTCCCAGCACGTTGGGGGCTGGATTAAACCTCTGGGGGTTTTCGGGGAGATCTTGTCTTCGGCGTCCTTGGGTAAGTTGTTTCCCATCCTCAGACAGGACAAGTGTCGGGCATGCTGTATCAGGGTCCAGTGTAACATCCACTGTGGAGCACATTTGTAATTTTAAAATCTCAACAAACACTAAACACGTAGTATTGTGAAAGGCAGCAATCAGTGTACTTCTATTTTTAACAATAGATGAAGTACCATCCTTGGCATACCTGCATACTGCTTCATCTTCTGGAACTCTGTAAGATAAGCAGTGTTTGGTGACAATACTGTAGATTATATGCATTATACTGATAATGAAATAAGATGTACTTCAGCAGAGGAAGAGCTGTTCTACAGCATTGAAGTGGATACATTTAGTGCTGCATTCAGGTCTGGGATTCTGCGTTTCTGACAGGAGGGTTCTGACCAGCAGGTTAGCGCAGTACGGCATGCGGCAGGAAAGCAGGCCGCAGCGAGATTCTGTCTCAGCTTTGCCATTCAGCCACTGGCATTACAGCGAGAAATGTGTCTCAATACTGTTATCACTCATCCAGTGCTTTCAAAAACAATATTTTCAACAATATTTGATTTATAATACAATTATGTTTTCTTATGTGTAATTACAGTAAATATATCCCAACAAACCACAAAGCTGTGACAGACCTGTCCCGCTGTTCTGGCCGGTTCCTCCAGACCATCTGTTTATGTAATGAAGGAAACGAATGTACCTACAACCTCTCATCACTCTATAGCTGATCATATTTCACTGCCATGACACATAAAGCAACAGTGACAATCCCTGTACCAAATAACCAATTAAGGTAAATAATTCTGAAACAGGATGTTGTCCATGATAACCTACAGTAGTCGAGCAGCTGGCTAATCTTTGTTTGGCCCCCATACACATGGGGAAATTATAGATATAATATATGGAATATGTTGACAAATTAAATATGCCTTACCTTCAGGGCTGCATATTACTGAAAGCAAAAGACAGGAGAAAATATCAGATACAGTGGTATACAAAACACTACTCTTTATTATGAAATTAAAAACACAAATTCCACAGTTCACAATCATTCACTTTGATTTTTTTCTGTGAAGGGTTTTATGAGGATACCAAAAAAAGGGGCAGGGATGCAAAATGGGATATCTAACACTTGGAAATGAAAGTGAAACCAGTTTATAAAATTTGCTTGTGTGAGACTTGAAATACCTCTTTCTGATTGTCCTAATTATGTCTGTTTCTTAAAAATGCCAGGTCATTAGACACTGCACCGGGGTTTTCTCCTGAAAGGCAGGAGTGTGTAACCTTCACTGAGCACTTACCGTCCTCGGAGTCATCGGGTTCGTCAGGGACTTCATCGGGCTCATCTGGGTCTTCGTCAGAGTCTTCATCGGAGTCATCAGAGTCAGAGTCACCTGAGCAGGGAGGGGAATGGAAAAGCGTCAGTGCAGCTCTGTGTGATGGAGTGACACGTGTGAAGATGTGGTTTCTGTAAGCACTGGTGTTAATGTGGCCTAATTAGGAGCACTTACAGTTGTTTCGCTCTAGTAAGAACATCTGCCATATTGAAACATTACAGAGCCTTAAATACAACATTTCTCATTCTTTATGTGCTATTATAGCCTTCCTCTTTGCTTCTTTGGAATTCTGCTTCAGTTATGTGATGTAACAATTTATTAAGGTACTGAAATTAAAAATGAAAGTGAAAAGGGATTCAGAGATGATTCACCTTCTATTATTGTCTTCATAAATTCTTTATGTAGCTCCTTTAAAATCTGAATCTCATCGGGAAATATTTCCTGTAGCTCCTTGCCACACTGACCATCACTGGAAAGAATTTGTTTTAGCTTCTGAGCAAGATCGTTCTGCTGTATTTTCTTCAGGATCTTTTGTGTAGTGCGACAAGCTTCTTTCTTGCCATATTTATCCACCATTTTATCCACAACCTCATGCTTGTCTTTCCCTTCCAGCTGCCCCTTCGGAATGTGTGGCACACCCGCCACCTCCTTCAGCTCATCCTGACACAGGTACCAGGTAAACTTTTTAAAATCATCGGCCAGCAATTCTTCCAGAATGGAAACAAGTGTGGATTTCACAGGTGCCATGGTGAGCGATTACAGACTGGCTGGAACTGAAAAACAACAAAAAAGAAAAGCAAACACCTCTAATTGTGGTTCTTAACAGATCCAACTGATGTTAAGGTCTTAGGATTGGTAAATGTTTCATTCATATATCGTACAACCATTTACATAAATATCATTAACATTTGACAAATATTTCAAACATTTTGCAAATGTGTCGCTGCTTGAATGTTCCAAACATTTACATAAACAGTGAAAGTTTCATGTATTTAGTAAATGTGAGTCTAATGGGAATGAGCTTTGCCTAGTTATCATAAATAACAGGCTAGGGCTGAGAAATGGGCAGAGTAGATAATAACGGAAAATCTGATAAAACACCATGACCCAGAATGCACTGCACCAAACAGCACTCCTCTACCATAAAACCCCATGCTATCATGTTAGCATGTATGAACCCTACAATAAATAACTGCATGGTGATTGAACCATTTATTTCAGTTTACAATATAGAGATGATGTATACTCTCACACTTGAGAGCAGAAAACTGATTGAGAAATGTTACAGGAGACCTTAGTTATTTAGTCAAAGAGCCCCCCAGCTGAAAAATAACCAGAACAGGAAGCACAAAGAGCTGAACAATTCACCTCCCCCCTTTCAGCTCTGACTCTGTAAACAAGCTGAATGTTGTCAAAGTTGCAGTTTTGCAGGTAACATCATGCATATCCTGAAAATATAAATTCACAAAAATGTGATTTTAAGATTGGACAGTTCTGCATCTTGATGCGGCAGTAATGCAGATTTGAGTTTCCTGATCAGTCACATGATGGCATATAAAAGATTCACAGCTTCTGGATTCATCCTGTATTCAGATATGTGTTATACGTTCTATGTGTTTTAACTCCTGTTTTGAAATCTGTTTTACTCGCCACTTAGCCCAACTTCTCTGAGCAATATCATTTCCCTGCGGGTTTTCCAATGTGAGCTCTGAGCAGACTCAGCCCCCTTCAGGAACCTTTCAGCCCAAAAACAGGACAGTGACCGAACTGAGACACAGCGCACAACACAAGGTTGATCTTAAACCTTCAACAGTTTGAGCCCTAACAATTACACCCATGTGCCTGTTGTGTATCACAGTAGCCTTCCTTTTCAAATGTTTTCAAACTGCATGGCATATTAATATATGCAATCTGAAGTGTAACACTACAAAAACTTTTAAAGGAATAATCACTTGGCATAATCACAATCAATCGTGATGCTACCAAAATCTGAAGGTAAGTGATAAACTGAACAATGCGAGTAGTCAACAGCAGTTTTAGTTTACCTTGAAGTATGGTTTTTCACAGAGATTTTAAAGTCTCTCCTTCACCCTCTGAGTAAAACACAGACTTGTAGTCAGTCGCTCTCCTTTCCGAGAAATAATTCCCGATTTTTTTATGGGGGCTGGATTACAGTGATCAAAGTGCGAAGACAAAGAGATAAGATAAAGGCAAGTGTTTATTATAAACGTGCATTATTTTATTTAAGAAATGAAACAACGCCTTTTACCACGTCCGTTCACTGTACCGAGGATTAAGAGTTTAAGAGCTATACAGACATTGCAAATACCCAGCGCAGCCGGCACTGTCCGCAAGAACAGACCTAAAGTACCGCATGCTAACACTGCAGCCATGGAGGTTTCAGCTCTCTGATTCTTGCGCACCTCCTCTCATGCAGCGCTCCTTCTGATTTTACACGGAGCGGGAGCAGGGCAGGGCAGGGAGACAATGGCGACTTATGCCGCCCTGAACCGGACGATATGGATGACCTGGTGTGTTGGCTACAGCGGGCAAACAGTTTGTAAACGCGTCTGTAAGCTGTACCAATCGAGCGGGGTAACAGTTTTCGGGATTATTTTATTTTGTTTTGTTTTAGTTTTAATTTTTGGTTATACAGGCGCATGGGAATTTCGGGTTCGGCGAGGAGGCGTGGGATCAGACTCGACGCCAGGAGAAAATACAGATGTAACTGCAATCCATGGGGATGCACAAAAATTCATAAATAATATGTAGACATCGGGATATAAGGAGTCAACTGGGGTGCACTGAGGTCCGTCTGGGGGTGCAATGCACCCCTAAACACCCCCACAGCGCCCGGCCTGCCTGGGGATGCTCCTTTTTGTTTTACTCGTTTTTCTGCCGTGTGCTTGACTGTTTTATGTCGGGTTTTTTCCGTTGCCTCCACAAACCTCTACAACTAATTCAAAATGCAGCTACACAACTTTTCTACAATCACCCTAAACGTAGTCAAGTTGCTTCCCCTCCTCATCTCACTTCACTGGCTTCCTGTTTTTGCTCGCATCAAGTTCAAAACCTCGGTGCTGGCATACAGGACAGTGAATGGGACAGCCCCCTCATACCTATGACCCCTCTTCAAACCCTATGTTCCTTCAAGATCGCTGCACTCTGCTTCCGCAGGGCAACTGACTGCTCTTCTCAGACATGATCCCTGTCTGTACTGGTCCCTCAGTGGTGGAATGAATTCCCCACGGGGGTCAGGACAGCGGAATCACTGACACAGACTGAAGACCCACCTCTTCAGACTTCACCTCAGTTCCACTTCTATCCCCACCTCCTAACACCTGCTGCTTCTTGCATTTGATGCTACTTTTATGTGTGGTATTACGACATATTATAATTTGTGTTCTAGGGACTGTTGTATGGTAGTATGCTTGGCTTTTGTCAGCGTGCACAAGTTAACTTGTGGTAGGGCATGAATACTGTTAAACTCACACTCAATGGTCTGTGCTGTGACACTGGTCTGATCCTGTTTAATGGCCTAGCTGTGAACACGTCAAGGCCTATGCAGGAAGCATGGCTACTGCTGAAGGAGGCCTTGGAGCTTAAAAACCAGACAAAATGGAAGCAGTTCTCCCAGAATGCTCAGTGGTTCTTCTACAACCAGGAGAACAGACCTGCAAATTTAGGCCCTGAAGACAAGTTCAAAGTGGAAATCCAGCACATGATGCTGAGAAAGCCAACTGTAGCAAAAGGAGAGAGGGAGGAGTCTCTCATTATTGACTTTAAAAAGATGACTGCCAAAAATGAAACCACTGGTTTGGAACACAAAATAGAGAGGAAGGAAGTAGTGGGTGAGTGCTTTCACAAGGCAAATTGATCTACTGTGTGTGTGTGTGTGTGTGTTTTCATACAAATATTTTATTTGACTTAAGACCCACCTCTTCAGACTGCATCTCAGTTACACTTCTATCCCCACCCCCTAGCACCCGCTACTTCTTGCATTTGATTTCTAGGGACTGTTGTATCAGTATAGTCACAGAGCACAAGTTAATTTGTGGTAGGGCTTGAATACTGTTACGCTCACACTCACTGGTCTGGGAGAGTTGTGAGCCTGGTCTGACACTGTTGCCCGTTTAAATTGAATGCTAACACTTATGTTCTATTGTGATGGAAGTCACTCTGGATGAGAGCATCTGCTAAAAAATGAGAATTGTTTTACCTTGAAAGGTATTAACCCTTTATAGTTTCTCTTTGTTTTTTGGGCTCCTCTTCAAACACAAACTGAAGGATCTTTTGTCTGTTTTGTCTTGAACTTGTGACCTCTATAGAAGTTTTTTCCTCAGGGGAAATGTTTTTTAAGCGGGTTGAACATATAGAGACAGGCTGCTCTGACACATCCCCTGCTCTCTTAAAGGTGCAGCACTAACATTTAGGGACCGTTCATATACAGCTTTTACTGTGGCACCAGTGGAGAGGGGCAGAACATTTCAGTCAATTCTACTGGGGGATGTTTATATTTAGCTAATGAAACTAAAGCATTATTAAAAAGTAAACTAATTAACCCGGGGGCTCATTAACACAGCTGATTAAAAGGGGGTGTTGGTTATGACATTTCAGCTCAATTTTAGGCAACAAAAGTTTAGGGATGGGTAGATGGACCTCACTGAGCCACATGGCATCTCCTACAGCACAGTGTCCCCATCACTGCACTGGGTCTCTGCTTGGTCCAGAGGGAGGATTGCCAACACCACTTTCATATTTGGGCTGCATAAATTCAGTCTTATGGCAGCCATTTTAGTTAATGTGGAAAAAGATATATAACTTTTAAACAGGGACAAATGAACAGAGGCTGCATAAAATGAGTTGGCTCAAGGGGATGTCATTCAAGCAATTTACTGCAAAAGCCAATCTGGAGGAAGACATGCATGTCAAGTAAAAAAAAAAAGAATTCAGCATGACCGGGTATATGCACTGTCCTAAGAAAGGTCATGGGACATGGTAATTAAGAAAAAACATGTCTTTGTTCCAATAAATTAATAACATGTTGGCCCACCTTTGCACTAAAACCGTCATTAAGGCCGTTGTGGAAGACTGTATGCTGGTGGAAAGCTGGTGGTATTGTGCCTCCCTCCTCCTTGTCCACTACTGCCCTGGTTGAGGTCAAAGCGCTGTTCTGGCCACTACAATGTTTCAATATTATTCTCTTCAAAATATGTGCAGCCACTTTTGAGACTTAACTGTGCTTGTTATGTTTGCTTTGAAAGTGGCTACATGTACACCATCCTACCAAAAGTCATGGGACACCTCAGGAAACTGGGTTTGATTGCACGTGGTTTGAAGAGAATAATATCGAAACATTGCAGTGGCCAGAACGTACATACATATATAAGGGTGTGGGAGGGATGGGTGTTTGGCTGCAGCTGACAGAATCGTTTCAGAATGAAGAGAGGTTCAGGACGTAAGAAATTGGTTTACGTGGTTTAGCGTTTCAGGTGAGCGTGGAAGAACTGTTTACACAGAACTCCTCTGGTCAGACAGTAACAGCAAGGTTTTACAGCAATAATTTATCACAGCAGTCATTAACACTGTCAAATTTATGGGATCTTGGCATCAGTTTGGACAATTTTCCAACCTGGCAGTTAAAAAAAACAGGTTTAGATTCTAGCTTGATGCTGGTCTCAAATGTAATTTACCAGTTTGTCCAGCAGATGGTGCCATTTCCCCAGGGCTCCGTTTCCTGTTTGACGGCTTTTACAGCTGATTAAAGGGAGCTGTGAACTGATCATTGACCTGTGCAGCGGGGATGGCAGCTAGTGGACTGAAACAGTTTTCATGGCTCATTTCATACAATTTATCAAAGTTATGCATGCTGGAAAGGACTGTCATCGCAGAGGTGTTATGAAAAGTGCTCTGATGCTGTGATTATCGGAACTTCCCTACGGCTGTTTTCTCAGCCGTTCAGCCGGAGATAGAAAAGGCCCAGGCGTGAGCGACCCTGCGGCCGAAAACGCAGCTGGAGTGGGAGCTGACCTGCCCGGTGTGCCGGGACATCTTCACCGACCCCCACCTGCTGCCCTGCGGACACGCCTTCTGCCACGGCTGTCTCCTGGGCGTGCTCAGACATCCCGCCGAGATGGGCTTCCGCTGCCCGGACTGCAGGGCCTGCTTCGGGCTTCTGATTCGGGTCCAGAAGAACGTCACCCTGCCCAACATCGCTGAGGACTTTCGGAGGACCCAGCGGGCCAGGATGGAGCCTGTTTTCCACTGTGGCTGCTGTTTCTAGGGTAACCAGACAGCTGAGACCATAGTACCACTGCAGACTGCGTTACACTGAGACTGATTCTTATTTCATGGACAATATTCTTAAACTCGGTGAGAAGTGAGAATTCATAATGCACTGTGTTTCTGACATCATGTTTCTGTGTTCAGTTCTCAGAAATATGCTTGTCAAAGTGGCATTCCTTTTTCATGATGAGAGTGCGGTCTGCAGCTTCCACTCAGACCGGTCTGGGCCTCATCCTCTCTCATGATCAGCTTGTGTGAGTGTTGCAACAGGAAGTTGAGCTCCACTGCAAGAAGACAGAAACACCACCAAGCATGGTACTCAAAAGACACATTTCAAAAACAAATAAATTTTAATAAGTAACAACTGAGCCGCTTTCATGTTGTTTAAGACATATTGAGGAACAATATCTTGCATATTACATATGAACACTGATTTATTATCTCTTCTTATAGTCTTATAATTCTGCACCTCACACCACACAGAGATCTCTAAACTGTATTGAATTAATAAAAGCAACTTTGCTGCCACTGAAACTCATGCTAAGAGCAGTGAATCATTCCTAAACATTCTTCAATGTTCTATCTTATATGAAACTGTAAATAACCATTAAACAGGGACCAATCACTGGTACACACAAATAAAAACACATTGTCATCCTACGACTGTTTTTATCACTGGGAGGAAAACTGTTAGAATGGGCACTCAACTGCCTTGGCGAATGAGGTTAGAATGTAGTTATGAATATAATTAATGTGTGTGAGTGTGTGTATGGGTGTGTGCGTGTGCGTGTGTGTGTGAGTGTGTGACAGTGTGTGTGTGTGTGTGTGTGTGTGTATGGGTGTGTGACAGTGTGTGTGTGAGTGTGTGTATGGGTGTGTGTGTGTGTACGTGTGTGACTGTGAGTGTGTGTGTGTGAGTGAGTGTATGGGGGTGTATGTGAGTGTGTGTGTGAGTGTGTGTGAGTGAGTGTGTGTGTGAGAGTGTGTGTGTGTGAGTATGAGTGTGTGTGTGTGTGTGTTTCAGACAGATGTAACAGTGTCAGACGTTGTGGGCGGATGGTCTCTCCCTCGTTTCTCTGCCCTGCGGCAGCAGAGGGAGTCCAGCGCGTGTCGGACGTCTGTCCTCATGAAGATGTAGAGGAAAGGATCGGCCAGCGGGCTGAGGTACAGCAGGCAGGACGTGGCGACGGAGGAGAGGACGCTGGCCTGGTCGGGGGCGGAGTCCCCTCTGAGCGCGTAGTACAGGTTCCTGAGGCTGAACGGCAGGAAGAGAGCAGCGTATATTCCCACCACCAGCGCCAGCGCCCCCACCACCCTCCTCCTCTCCCCCCTCTGCAGGGACAGGCTTCTGCGCAGAGCCCTCCCGGTCCCCACGCAGGAGAACACGAGGAAGGGGGCGGGCAGCAGGGAGGTGACGGAGAACACCACCTGCGAGTGCGCCCCGTCGGGGGAAAGCGTGTACTCGAGGACCACGTACACCAGGGCGGCGGCCCACACGGCCAGGGACAGGCAGACGGAGAGGCGGACGGAGCGATGGGAGCGGTGCCACACGGCGTGGGCCACCAGCAGGTACCTCTCCAGGGAGATGCACAGCATGAAGGCCAGGCTGGCCACCAGGCCCAGGTGCACGATCACCCGGGACACGGCGCGAGCTGTCCTGAGAGCGTCCATCTCGGGGTCGAAGTACCGGCTGGCGATGAAGACAGCCGTGATGGCGATCTGCAGGAAGTCCGAGATCAGCAGGTTGATGACGAACACGGGGGCGACGTAGTCGGCCCTGACCAGCCGGAACAGGGCGTAAGCGGCCAGGCCGATCGCCGGCAGCCCCGCGCCGATTATCAGCCAGTCCACCGCTTTACCAAGAGGGTGGTTGTAGTAAAAGGGGTCAAAATGGTCCTTTGAACAGTTGGAGTAGCTGGAGTTACAGTCTGAGAGGCTGCTGCTTCTTTTGTGAATGATGAGCTCCATGGTGTTCCAGACAGGCGAGATGAGTTTTAGGGCGTGTCCTCCCCAGAAAAATGGGGTATTGTGAGGTGTGCCCACTTCTGATCAACGAGGTGCTTGCCTTTTCCTTGGACTTGTCTGGTGTTTTGTGCCTAAAGTGCTTCGCCTGCAGCTGCTGGTGAAGCAGTGGAAGACAGTTAGTTTTTCTACGTGCTGTAAAAACGATGACTTGGAGGAGACGTGCTCTCCTCCCTCCCAGCCCGCACGATGAATGAAACCTGGGAACCGAACCTGCAGCCCCCCGGCTGTGCCCCACAGGACCGTGTGCCTCCCTCTTTCCTGCCCTGCATTCCTCTAACGCGGCACTCACTGTGTAGCTGTGGATGCAGACAAACTGGTAATGCTAGCTTCCTCCCAAGATAACCATGCCAGCAGGCTATCTCCCTGCAAACGTCACCTACCTAGATGGTTAAACTCTTAATCCACTCTGTCGGCGTATATAGCGATGAGCGTTTATTTTATAACTTTTCCAACTAAACAGCAGTAAGTTAAATCTTGCTTGAAAATTTATAAAATAATTTCAGTTAGCATAATACATAGAATTCATTCCTATGATTATCTGTCAATGTGGTACAGAACTATTGGGCAGATTACTCGAATTTGCCTCCCTGTAAGAAAGTTGGCTTTGTTTCTATCCCTCAGTGAAGCAGGAGGCAGCGCCTGGAACATAACGCCCATCTCCTGTGGCGCCTGCAGTGAAGCCTGCTGGGTAGGCTGCCAGGCTGTGAGCCCAGTACAGACCGGTACGGACCAGAACGGATCAGAACAGACCGGTACGGACCAGTACAGGCCAGTACAGGCAGAGCAGCTCAGCCTATCACTAAGAGACCGAGATGTGGCCCAAACAAAAAAGTCATGTCCTCAAATTTAGAGAACGAAATCAGGTGAAGGCCTTACCTGCTGTGCGGTGCTGTCTGTCTGTCTGTCTGTCTGTCTCAGACAGACTCTGTCTTTCTGTTTCCTGTTGCCCAGCTATCTCTGTGTCCCTTTTAAAACCACAGTATTTCACAGTCTGAAAATTGCGTAATACGACATGACCACTCCCGCCCGTCAGAGCAGGAAACATGCAAAACTGTGTTTGCTTGTTATCATGGTCAATTTCCATAAATTCAGCTGCGTGAGAAGAGGCACTCTCTCCTGCTCTGTCTGTGCCTGTCACTCTCACCTTCCTTTCTCTGTCCATCAGTGTCTGTCTCTCTCCCTCTTTCACACTCTGTTCATCATTGTCTGTCTCTGTCTCTCCCTCTTTCACTCTTGGTGTCTCTCTCTCTCATTCTTTCACTCTGTTCATCATTGTCTGTCCCTCTAACTCTTTCACTGTCTGTTCATGTCATGCTATATTGTTCTCTGTATTTGCTAGTGTGTGATGGTCATCATGTAGGTTTGTGTCTTTACATACTGTATCTACCACCAGAACATAAGCAACATGCAAAATAATGTCAGTAACATTAGACAGACAGCAAAATGGCCTCTTTGTTCATACTGTAACTGTAAACTGAGTTGTCTGGTTCTTTAATCCTGTTCACTAATGTAAAAGGAGGTGATGAGTTCCTGCTTGCAGAAAGAGACTGATGCCAATCAGAGCGTCCAGCAGCCCTGCAGAGAGCTGACCAAACCCACACCACAAGTACATCAGTCGCTCAGAGCTCACTAAACTGCCTGTGAAGATGGGGAAAAATTAAACCATTTTCTTTTTTAAGTACATCTTCAGTAAACATCACCTCTTAACATGGCAAACCTATTGAATATCAGTGTAAATGTAATTTTTATTTCAGTGGTCCAACTCAGTTGAGTTCAGTATTTCACCCTGAAACCAGCAGAGGCAGAGTGTGTGTAGGCGAGATTTCACCAGCAGGGGGAGCCACAGCTCCCTTGGAGGCTGAAGTCAGCCCTGATCGCACACACCTGCAGGTCATTACGCTGACTGAGCTCACCTCAGAGTGTGAGGTACCTGTGGAAAGGAAGGGGAACAAACAGACATGTACCTAGAAGTTTTAGGCTTTTGACTATTCTGGAGGATTTTGTGGGTGGCTTGCTGTATACTTTATTTGTCCAAGTTTCCAAAGACATACTGGCTTGAGCACAGGCCTGACCTGGATTTTGACCTTTTGCATTTCAGTAAGCCTTTCAGTCCTTTGACCCGGATATCAGGAGTGCTCTCGACCACACGGTGCGGTCGGCTGCAGGAGTGGAGGTAGGCCTTATTTTCTGCTTTGCATTTTGAATGAATAAAACACCTGTTAAATGACTGGTTTCGATGCCACCCCTTTCAGCACACTTGTGTTGACACATTATTTTGAAAGTGACCTACTTACGAGGCTGTGCTGCCTCTGCGGCATTGAGAAGAGCCGCATCACGCCCTACCGCCCCGAGGGTAACGGCCAGCGTGAGCGGTTCAGCCGCACGGTACATGATCTGCTGTGCGCTTTGCCAAACGGCAAGGAAAGGCAGAGGCCCAAGTTCCTCTGACCGGCTGCTGTTTGCCTGTGACAGCACAGCAGTTACTCCCCCCACGAGCTCACAGCTGCCAGCCGACGCCCTTCTGGGCTTACACCTTTATTCACAGCGTATCTTCAGCTGTCAGGTGATCACAGACGCTGCTCACTGGGGCGCAGAGCAGAGAGCGTCACCGCACTGCCAGGGAGACAGCAGAATGGATCGCAGCTCTTCTGTTATTGGACCAGTGGGGATCAGTGCTGCAGGTCACATGACTCCTCCTCCGTCTTCATGATGTCGGTGGGCGTGGTGTTCAAAGCTGCCGAGTCCGTGGTGCTTCCAGACGACAAAGCCGAACTCCCACAATGCACCTGGCTCAGCCACTTGGACACCTTGCTGCAGGACTGCTCCTGCTGGAAGCTGCCGGCCTCTGAGAGCGCCTCCTCACTCACTGGTAAAAGCAGCAGATGAGAGCGCAAGATTAGAGCCGCATTCCTGCAGCCTTTTCACAGCGTCAGCGGCAGGAAACGGCATCACCACACTCCCAAAGGCCTTACTCCGTCACCTCCATCAGTATCACACAAACCGCACTGTCACTCAGGGAGGTGATGGAGTAATACTGGGGAACACTGCTTGGTAACGGTGTGTAATGCTGCTCGGTAACGCTAGGTAATACTGCTCGGTAATGCTGGTTAATACTGCTCGGTAATGCTGGGTAATACTGCTCGGTAATGCTGGGTAATGCTGCTCGGTAATGCTGGTTAATACTGCTCGGTAATGCTGGGTAATACTGCTCGGTAATGCTGGTTAATACTGCTCGGTAATGCTGGGTAATACTGCTCGGTAATGCTGGGTAATGCTGCTCAGTAATGCTGGGTAATGCTGCTCGGTAATGCTGGGGGATACTGCTGGGTAACGCTAGGTAATACTGCTCGGTAATGCTGGGTAATACTGGTTATAAACCAGTTACCTGTGAAGTGTCAACAGCAGCAGGAAACCCAGGAGATCCTTCACCTTCAGGGAGTTTTTCTGATAAAAATTGTGCACTTGTGCTGCTTCTTACATTACATCTTTCATCTGATTGGCAGGCCTCCCTTCTCCATGGCAACCCACAGAGTGAACTTTAAACAATAATTTCCTTTAAGGCATGAGCACCATCTCATCTCGGCTTCCAACAAGCAACCTGCTGGGTCTCTGTCCACCAGACCCCTCAGTGAAACAGCCCATTACCACACCTGCGCTTAACCCATGAGACAGCATGCAGTACCCCTCAGTGAAACAGCCCATTACCACACCTGCGCTTAACCCATGAGACAGCATGCAGAACCCCTCAGTGAAACAGCCCATTACCACACCTGCGCTTAACCCATGAGACAGCATGCAGTACCCCTCAGTGAAACAGCCCACTCACACACCTGCGCTTAACTGTGTTAGTAAAAAAGTAGCACTTTTTGGCCTCACGTTTGGGGGGTGGCTGATGGGGTGTTGAAATGGGGTGGGGGTGGTGATAAAGTGGTGATGATATACAGCAATAGAGGTGGGGGAGGTGAGAGCGTAACACTGAGGGAGGTGAGGGCGTAACCCTGGGGGAGGTGAGGTGAGGGGGTAACACTGGGGGAGGTGAGGTGAGGGCGTAACGCTGGGGGAGGTGAGGGCGTAACGCTGGGGGAGGTGAGGTGAGGGGGTAACGCTGGGGGAGTTGAGGGCGTAACGCTGGGGGAGGTGAGGGGGTAACGCTGGGGGAGGTGAGGGCGTAACGCTGGGGGAGGTGAGGTGAGGGGGTAACGCTGGGGGAGGTGAGGGGGTAATGCTGGGGGAGGTGAGGGCGTAACGCTGGGGGAGGTGAGAGCGTAACGCTGGGGGAGGTGAGGGGGTAACGCTGGGGGAGGTGAGGGCGTAATATTGAGACTCACTGTTGGGGGGGTGACCCACGCTGCTCCTCTTCATAGCTCCTTCCACGTCCACATCCAGCAGCATCTTCCTGATGTCCTCCAGCATCTCTCGCTCTCTCCTCCTGCACACCTCCTCAAACATCTCCATCAGCTTCTCCCCCTCCGCCTGCCCTCTCAGCTCTCTCTCCTCAGCCTCCCTTTCTCTCTCAGAGCTGAGACAAAACAAGCTGTTAGCCACCACCATCTCCTCCATCTTCTCCAGCAGCTCTGTGACCTGAGCGCTGTCACCCCTCTTGTCGTGGCTGAAGAGGTGATACCTGTTCCCGCATTTCTCTATGAGCCACTGGAGGGCGCTGCCCTCAGTCTCAATGTGCTGCTCGACGGTCGTGTCTCCCAGCCAGTCTCCCCAGGTGAACAGCACTATGGTGTGCCTCCAGACGTCTTTACTGAGAAGCTCCAGGTGTTCTTTGACCGACCTCCTGTGTGTCTCTGTGAAGGAGACGCTCACGTCGATGACCAGGAGGAGAGCGTGGGGTCCCGGGGGGCACAGAGACACGCTGCGCACGATCTCCTGTTTGATCTCCTCTGGCGTGTCCTGTACAGAGTGACACCCCAGCCAGCCGGGCGTGTCCACCACAGTGACCCGCCTCCCGGCCACCTGACCCTGCGTCTCCACACAGCGCGTAGTTCTCTGCCTCTCCTCTCCCGCCACCGTGCCCAGGAGGGTGTTTCCTGCGGAGCTCTTCCCCACAAAGATCCACCCCAGCAGCACCATCCTCAGCTCTGAGAGACGACGAGGTGTGCCTGTCAGAGAGATAACACACACCTCATTACAGCACAAACACTGCTCATCTCTGCCTCTCTCCACAGATTACAGCACAAACACTGCTCATCTCTGCCTCTCTCCACAGATTACAGCACAAACACTGCTCATCTCTGCCTCTCTCCACAGATTACAGCACAAACACTGCTCATCTCTGCCTCTCTCCACAGATTACAGCACAAACACTGCTCATCTCTGCCTCTCTCCACAGATTACAGCACAAACACTGCTTATCTCTGCCTCTCTCCACAGATTACAGCACAAACACTGCTTATCTCTGCCTCTCTCCATAAATTACAGTAAAACACTGTTCATTTCTGCTTCTCTCCGTAAAACAGCTGCTGTATAAAAGCTAAACTGAGCACCTCTCTCTCTCTCCTCCTGAATCACATGCTGCGTTTTTCCCCAGGCCCTCTTGCTGTAAGGCTGCACGCTCTGTGTGATTACACTGGTGAATTACAGACACTGACACAGTGATGTGATACTGTTTGTAGGAATTATTCAGAGCAACACTCTTTTAAATCTTTTATATCTACCCCTCCATGCTAATATTTTGTAGCTCTCTAAGTGTACTAATTCTCACACATTTCCTCAGCCATACTCAGTACAGTTTGATTGATTGATGGAAATATGATGACGTGTGTAGCTCTGACTGTGTAAAGACTGTGAGGGATAATGGAGGAACGCACCGCTCAGACGCGCCCTGAGCGTCTCTCGCTGTGTTGTCACCTTCTTACGCCTGTGCCGCGCCCGTTCCTTCGCCGCCCTCCTCTTCTCCTCCACCTGCTGTGAGATCCTGCTGTCCATCTCAAAATGAACACCCCCATTGCTGGCCACCAGTTCCTCCATCTTCTCTAGCAGCTCTGTGACCAGAGTGACATCTCCCCTGTTCTTATTTCTGAGAACATGATACCTGTTCCCGCATTTCTCTATAACCCACTGGAGGTCCTTCCCTTGTCTCTGGATGTGCTCCTCGATGGTTGTGTGTCCCAGCCAGTCTACCCAGGTGAACAGCACTATGGTGTGTCTCCAGACTCTCTCACCAAGAAGCTCCAGGTGTTCCTCCACTGCTCTCCTGTGAGTGTCAGTGAAGCAGATGTCCACGTCGATGACCAGGAGGAGAGCGTGGGGTCCTGGGAAACACAGGGACATGCTGTGCACAATCTCCTGTTTGACCAGCTCTGTGGTGTTCTCTATGGAGAAGGTCTTCCACCAGCCAGGAGTGTGTACCACAGTGACCCACCTCCCGGCCACCTCCACCTGTCCGCTGTTCACACTTTTCACCGTTTCGCTCTCTGTGTCGAACTCCTCTCTGCCCAGGATGGTGTTTCCTGCTAATCTCTTCCCAACCCATTTTCTCCCCAGCAGCACCATCCTCAGCTCTGAGAGACGGTGTGTCTCCCCTGTCAGAGAGAAAGAACACAGTTTATATACATGCAGAAACTCAGCTCTGAGAGAGAGTGTGTCCTGACTGAGTCTGTACAATGTTGCAATGCTGTTGGCTGCTGGAGGGTCATTTCATTCACAGTCAGAAACTGTGACACAACCGCACGTTTGGAAACATGAGTGAAACGGGGTGCAAAGTATCAGGTAATGAGTGAGGTGTCTCCCTCCCTCAACCTTGGCCATGTCAGTCCCCCGGGGAAACCGCCAGATGAGTGAGACCCTCCAGCTGCACTCCACTGAGATCTGCTGCTCCACACCCAAAGCTCTGGTTGCACACAGAGGCTCGTCCCATTATGGGATTCATGAAGCTTCGTATTCAAGTCTCACAGTATTCAGATGAGAACCATTGACCATGGCAATCATAGACATGATCTATGGAACAGACCAAAGCTTGCTGTATTATATATCATATGACTTTTCTGTAAGGTATGGACAGCCATCCAACTGAAGCATTTTGGAGAGACATTCTGCTTCCTTTGCCGCACGGGTAAAACTAACCAGTTTGTCCACATTCCTGCCAAATGGCTCACGGTGTTTAGGAATGCTTGTGAACAATGAGACTCCTGACATTAATCTACCAAACAGAAGTGTCAGGTTCATGGCCAAATCCTTCTATCTTTCTCTCTTACTATATATATATATATACATATATATATATATATATATATATATATATATATATATATATATATATATATATATATATATATATATATATGGTACTATACATATATCCACATAAGTATATATTTGATTTGTTTAACACTTTTCTGGTCCCTGCATAATGCCATCTGTGTTATTTCATGGTTTGTCTGTCTTTACTATTATTCTAAAATGTGGAAAATATAAAAAATAAAGAAAAACCCTTCTCACACACACACACACACACACACACACACACACAATAATTTTTATTTAGAATATGCTGAAACCTTCAGCATAGTTGTACCAGATATTCTCTAACATCTAGAATGTTTCTGTTCTTCTCACAGTTTACAGACGGAAACGAGTCCAGAACTCACCAGATGCCATTTCTGACTGCAGGCAGGTGTCCTCTCTGTAAGTGAGTATCTTCTGCTAGCAAGTCCTCTCAGGCTGTGAGTCCTCTCTGCTAGTCCTCTCCCTCCCTCTCTCACTCCGCCTGCAGCAGGCAGGTAAGCAGAGCCACGCCCCTCTCAGACTGAGCCAAGGTGCGCATGAATCAGGACTTTACGGGAGGAGGGAGAGAGAGGGGGAGGAGGAGCTGAGGAACGAGGAGAGAATATTTCAGAAATGTAAAAAAAAAGAAAAAACATTGCTTACATTCTTTTAGAAATGTGAAACCCTGTTCAGAATATACCTGTAGCCAAGTGTGTGTGTGTCTGTGTGTATGCGCCTGTGTGTCTGTGTGTGTGTGTGCACAAACACACACAGACACAGACAGACAGACAGACAGACACACACACAGACAGACAGACAGACACACACACGCAGACACAAACACACACACACACGCAGACACAAACACACACACACACGTACACACAGACACACACACACACACACACGTGCACACACACACACACACAGACACACACACAAACACACAGACACAAACACACACACACACACACACACACACACACACACACACACACACACACATGTACACACAGACACAGACACACGCACAGACACACACACACACACACATACACTCACACACAGACACACACACACACACACAAACACACAGACACAAACACACACACACAGACACAAACACACACACACAGACACACACACAGACACACACACACTCACACACACTCACACACAGAGTCAGTGCTCCTCTCCGCTACACACTATGTGTGTGTATGAGCTTGGGGGTTAATGAAACACTGAGAAGCATATACTGCAATACAAAAATGTGACGATACACACTGTGTAGCTGAAAAATGGCTGAAAAACTGCAGTCAGTTTCTTCTGATTAAACTACTACTCTCTGCAGCCTACTTACTCAACAGGTGGCCCGCGGGCTTTATTTTGTGGCCCCGACAGATCTGGTTATGAATGTATAATTATGATAATTAGTCACCAAAAGTCGTGTAAAATTAGGCAGTGCGCCTTTAATTTTGTGCCACTCTAACTGACAACAGGAACGTTAACGATAGCCTATTTATCACGAGAGCTCATGTGTCAAGCCGGCAAAATATTTTGCTCCCTTATTAATGATGGCGCAAAGGAAAGTGGATGATGAAAACAGGGTTTTCAACCCTGCATGGGAAATGGAATTTGCATTTGCGGAAATACGTGTCAATCCATTGTGTCTCATCTGTCAAAATACAATTGCTGTGGCAAAGCGAGCTAATCTGCAATGTCACCATGAACAGCTTCACCCCGAGTTCAGAGATGTCTACCCACCTGACAGCAATCTCAGGAAACACAAAATACAAACTTTGCTAGATGGGTTTCAAGGCCAGCAATCCATGTTGGATCTACTTATGTGTGTGAAAGCTCCTTCTCTGCCATGGGAATAATAAAATCAAAGCAAAGTTCCCGTCTAACTGAGAGACATTTGGCAGACTGTCTCAGACTAGCTACCACTGAGCAACAGCCAGACCTGAAATTACTTGTGAAAAGAATCCAGACTCAGATTTCTCACTAGGAATAAGTAGCTTCTTTTCCACCATGACTTGTGAAGTTTATTTACCCAAATAAAATGTTTTTTCTTTATTAAAATTGCATTTAAAAAGACTAGCAAGACAAACTTTATTTACCCACATAACTGTTACTCAGATTGAGAATATTTTTTCATATTCCGTGATGCTTCGGAATGCATTAAAAAGGACTAGCAAGACTAGGCAGCAGTATTAAGTACAGTGAATAAAACTGAATTTTTTGTGGTTTAAATGTGGCCCTCTTGGCGCCTGAAGGTGAGTATCCCTGCTCTGCAGATTATATCCAGTGTGGCCTCCGTTCGGTTTTAATTACATTCTCTGAACAGCAGAGGGCGCAAGAAACAAGCAAACGCATGTTGAGCCTGTTTATGCTATATGGCTCACAGTGGAATCTACAGTCTGAATGTGGGCATCTGCTTTTAGAAGCTGAGATCAGTCATTTATTTTAGAAGTCTTTATAACAAGAGATTCCTTAATTTGAAGTTAAAACCATACATTTACATTTACATTAATAATGCTCCTCCTCTGGCATTGCTGCTGTAACCTTGAGCAAGGTATGTCCTCAATGTGTTTTAAGAATAGTTCCGGCTTTAAGAATAGTTCATATTTTATATGTGCTGTAGTTTAGTTTCTATATATAATACACATTTTTTATATTAAGAAATCTGAGTTACTGAATTAGTCATATCTGCCATGTTAGTCACTCTGGATAAGAGAATCAGCAAGGCAATTAAATAAAGTATTTTAACAAGGTTAGACTGTAATCTGTAAATTCAGCATTGTAATAAGGTTAGACTGTAGCTACCTAATGAGCTATTTCTAGCTAGGGAGCTAGTTAAGAAGGTGGTGCATAACCTAGCAGCCAGTTATCTTGCTTGTTCAGTTCTGCTTTTAATGAAGGATCTGTGAACAAACCTGGTGTGAGGGGAGTGTGTGAGTGTGTGTGTGTGTGAGTGTGTGGGTGTGAGAGTGTGAGTGTGTGTGTGAGTGTGTGAGTGTGAGAGAGTGTGAGTGTGGGAGTGTGTGGGTGTGTGAGTGTGGGAGTGTAAGAGTGTGTGAGTGTAAGAGTGTGTGAGTGTGAGAGAGTGTGAGTGTGAGAGTGAGAGAGTGTGTGAGTTAGTGTGGGAGTGTGAGTGTGTGGGACTGTGGGAGTGTGAGAGTGTGTGAGTTAGTGTGGGAGTGTGAGTGTGTGGGACTGTGGGAGTGTGTGAGTTAGTGTGAGTGTGAGAGTGTAAGGGTGTGAGATTGAGGCTGAAAGGGTGTCATGTGTGTGTCTGTGACTGTAGCCGCTGTAGCCGTCCTGTTGTGACATCAGCTGCATGTGAGAGAACATTCAGAAGCTTCTATCCATATTACGTAATGGGAAATGTTCTGATATAAAATCATAAATAACCAAAAAACAGTAAGTATTGACACAAACAGCACAAGCAACGCTGTCCATACTGATTGAAAGTATTGGCCAAATTTCACAAGTGTAGCTGAAAAGCTGTAGGAGGAGATACTATTTACAGAAAATCACATGGAATAAGAAGAAGAGCCAACATGATAACTGGCATGTGCAAAAATATTCTTTCTGGTCTGTGATACTGTAGAATTTCCCTGCACTTATCTTTCTAAATGTAAATTGAATTTCATGGGAAATATGCTTATTTCCTGTTAATCAGAAAGTATAATGAGATCATCAAACTACTGATTCATTTGAATAAAGACAAATTTATTAACTTTAATCAAAACGTACTCAGAAAGACATCACAATCAACAATCAGAGAGATGCTTACATAGTAATTAAAGCAAAGTGACTACATAAGAATAAAATCTATTTTCCATAAAAGATGTTCCCAGAAAACATGTATTGATGTATTGATATGATAATTTTCAATAATAATGATTTCTGGGGAATGTATTTAATTCCCATATAAGTAAACTTAATCAATAACTGACATAATGCATTATAATCAAGCTGGCTTGAATGTTTCTTAGTTTCTTAATGATTTTATATGGTTGACTGCTCTTTTAATGTTCTCATTTTCAGTGTAATCCGGTGTGTTTTTGTGTGCTTCAAAAGCATAACACATTACAAACACACTGGATGAACTGAGAATGAGAAACTTAAAGAAACAGGAGGAAATTATGATCATTACAGTGCATGCAAATATCAGTTCTATTCAGAAATTACAGCAAATAATACACTTCTAAACTATGAAACTGCACAGACATTTATGCAGCGGAACAGGCTGTGAGTTTGCGAACAGGCGAAACGCAGTAAAAGGAAAGTTCTGATCATCCTCCCCGATTCTGCTTCTGAGTGCAGAGGTCCAGCAGATCCAGGAGGGGAAGCTGGACTTTCAGTCAGTTTCCTGGAGATCCAACAACAAAAAATGTGCATGTCAGTCTTCAGGAAACCTGTATCTAAGACATTAAGTGTGTCAGTAGTGTTTGTGGTGTGGCTTTCCTGCTACTGTGGAAACGCACAAGCCGACCAGCCTCTGATGTGTTACTGATGCACACACTGCGTGTGGAGGGGCATCAGGGCAGCGCTGTGTTATGCTATTAATCATCTGTACAGTGTTTATAGCTATGTATCAGGGTATGGGGGTGTGTTATGCTATTACTCATCTGTACAGTGTTTATAGCTATGTACCAGGGTATGGGGGTGTGTTATGACATTACTAATTTATTGAGCGTGAATAGATGTGCATCAGGGTGGAGCTGTGTATTACTGTGCTACTGCTAATTTTCCAATAGTAGCACCAGTTCCTGATGCTACTGATAGGTGTACGGTGTGTATATAGGTGTGTAGTCGGGTGCAGCTGTGAGTTGCTGACTCACCCCTACATTTGCTGCAGATGAAGTTGAGCTCCTCAGTTTCGGGCAGGCTGACCCACTGACGCCCCCCTCCAGATTCTACTGCCCCCGTGTGCCCACACTCCCCGGTACTGTTCCCCGGGGCCCAGTTCCGGTAGCAGACGCCCTCCCCGCTGACCCAGAACCAGAAGTGCAGGACGCAGGTGTAGCGCAGGCCCAGCCACACGTAGGGTGTGGAGGCCGTCTGAGCCCTCCTCTCCACCCAGTGCTGGAGCTGCTCTGTGGAAACGGAGACCAGGTCTACATGGTGCTGTCTGCAGTAGCTCAGGGCTTCATTCCAGCTCTTATTCTCACGCACCAGGATCAGTTCATCTGCACAGACAGGAAGTCAAGTAAAGACAATGAGTTTCAGGTTAAAATGATTACCCACATGTCATCAACATTAATTTTAATTGAATTAACTCCAGGTCTAATTAGATTTACTGTATCTCGTTTTTTTCTCCTCACTTAAATGACAGTTTTTTTCAATGCTGTAATTCATTATGGAGATAAATTCACACATAATGTTTGTACACACTAAGCTCCATCCTCTCTAGTTCAGTTTCCCAGTGGCTCCTCCACCCCAGAATCAAACCCAGGTCAGCTGATTCCATCAGCTGAAGAGAGATGGACTCACCATCATAGCAGAAGAAAGGGAATCTTTCATCGCACTCCTGATCACCCCACCTTCCTGCATGTTTTTTCCACATTACAGCACAGTTCTGATTCCCTGTTTTATTGTTGGGTTCTTCTGTGTTCCAGTAGCGGAATGAGGAGTTGCTCTGATCTGACCACTTCCAGGAGCCTCTGAACAGGCCGATCCACACCCGGGTATTGTCCTGTTTTCGCTCATTGAACCGATCGTTTATCACCTTCTTTATCTCATCATTTTCAGACTGGTTCCTCACACTGACCAAGTCTGTGTGATTCTCTCTGCAGTAACTCTGAGCTTCTCTCCAAGTCACCTTTGCGATCACAAAGTGTCTCAGGGTGGCGTTTCTCTCTGAAAAGACAACAGCTTTTAGCAATATGTCTGTATGTCACAAACTAACAAAGTAGTATGCGTGTGTTTTGGTGTATTTCTGAAATATGTTCTCACACATTTCTATAAAAACTCAACAATATAAAAATAATACACTCTTAGGATTGGATCACGACACATCTCACACACACACACAGTCACGAACACACACACTTTTTATTTGATTTGGAATTTGCTGTTAATGCCATCACACATCAATGGTAAGTTGTTTTTGAGCAGTCTGGATGGGGAGATGGGTGATGTGTGTCAGCGTGCTGTTTGTTTTCATTGGTAGCTTATCTGAACAGCGACCGTAGTCACCGTAGTCGCTTTGTTATGCTGTTGTGTCGCTGGGACTCCCAAGATGGCGTTTTGCAGACACCTTTTCACTTGTCAGGTCCCTGGAACTGGGCGCTGGCCTTTCGCGACGGTGCGAAATTTTTAATTAAAATTAAACTAAACTGTCAAACCCACCGCCGTGGCTCCGGTGGCTGTGGAGCTGATCAGCAGGCCCACGAGGGGACCCCCGGAGTGGGAGTCCGTAAATTCCCCTCGGTGCCTTTCATTGGGAGGTCTGCCTCCTGTCACTTTTTGGGTTTATTTGGACAACACTCAGCTAACTATTCCCTTTAGAGTCATCTCTTACAGGTGTAATGAGATAAAAACAGGCAGCAGTTCTCACCGTCGTAGCAGATGAAGGAACCTGTCGAGTTACAAGGAGAGTCATTCCATTTCCCATTGGTTAAGACTACTACACAGTCCTCTATGCCTTTATGATTATCTGGTTGCTTCTCCCCCCAGTTCCTAAACTCAGCCCCCCCTCACTGTAGAAACCTCTGTCTGCCAGAGACCACCGCCAGCCGTCTGACCCTGCCCTCTGCAGGCCAATCCAGGCTGCTCCATCATATCCACTGCCTACAGCTTCCATCAGAGCCTTCACTTCCTCTGTGCTGTCTATGGTGGCCAGGTCAGTGTAGTTCTGTCTGCAGTAACTCTGTGCTTCAGTCCAGTTCATCGTTATGTTGACAAAGTGATACTGACGAGAGAGGCAGGAACAGAGTGTGCAGATTCCTGTGAAACACACACAGACATAAATGATTTTGTTGAGACAGCAGTGTGGTGTAGTGGTAAGGAGCAGGATTGTGGTGTAGTGGTAAGGAGCAGCAGTGCAGTAGCGTTTCCCTTACTAGTAGCTCACAGTAGTATAGCTACCTATGATACTGAGCTAACTAGCTAGGGAGCGATATGTATTCAACATTCCATGAAATTCTGCTGAGGTGATTAACTGTCAGTGCTGCAGCATCTTAGCCGGCTTGTTTTTGTTTTTTCCCCATCCATGTGCTCTTGTTTACCATTTTTTTCCCCTGTGTTCCAGCCCTGCCCTGCTCTCTGCCCTGTCACCGCCCACCTGATCATCTCCACCTGCCCACCTGCTCACCTGCATCCCATTTCCTCATCAGCCTTGCCCTTTTTGTTCCCTGCCTGTTTCTTGTCTCGTCGCTAGTTTGTCTCTGTTCTCCTGTTGCGCTACCAGCCGTGTTTATCCTGTTCTGCCTGCCTGTTTCTTCCGATCTCGCCTGTTTCTCTTGACCTCGTCTTTTGGATCTGTTTTCGGTATTGTTCGCCGTGCTTTTCTGGTTTTTTGACTTCGCCTGTGTTGACCCCGTTTCCTGGATTACGAATTGGACTGAATAAACTCCCGTTATGCTTCCTGCCTCCCTGTCTGCGCCGGAGTCCTTGCCTGAGCCCTGACATTAACGTTAGTTTTCTAGCTAATTTGCTCACTCGCTTGACTCGCAAATTGTCTAGTTGCCACGCGTCATTTATTATTAATAATGCGCAAGGAAGTGTGCACTATTGCGGTTACTGCGCGACATCACAGAGTGCCAGTAATTAAATCTCATGTTTGTAATGTCAGCCTGTTATGCTATTTATGTTAGTCTTGCTTGCCATGTTAGCTCACGTTATGTATCCGGGTGCTAGGTTAGCATGCTAGCCAGATCTTCATATAGCTAGCACAGCTATGTAAGCATGGCTAAGCTGGCTAGGAGTGTACAGGGAGTATATGGGGGAACTAGACTCACTCCGCCTGCCGAGCTTCCAGCTTCCCTATGATGTCATTGTACAGTCTGCAGAACACAGCGGAAGCACTGACCTGGGATCAGCAGAAGGGGAAGCACACCCTGCCTCATGACTGCAGATGACCAGCCTGCAGACTCGCAAAGAGAAGGTGAGTTAATACAGTGAGTTACTACTGTAATGCACACACACAGTCTGATGTAATGCAATTACCACCCTGTAACATTCACACATAACAGCACACATACACGCAAACACAGATACAGTCTTATTTAACGACAAAGTTTTGGTTTTGCTTTGGGGACAGTATTTAGAAACCATTAGCAAAAGCAGCTTTCTTCAGTCTCTTGAAAATCTAGAAATTGCTGCTTCCTGGAAACAGGGCAGTATTATACCCATATATATGAAGGGGGGATGGTTTGCATACTGTTTGAAAAACAGTACCAAAATGATTGCACTTAAAGAATCTCTTACACCTCATGAGGTTTAATCTCCTGTTGAAACCATGGCAACAATCCCTCAAGATCACATTTTTTTCCATGGAAAAATTATCCCTTAA
Source organism: Megalops atlanticus (assembly GCA_019176425.1). Lineage (NCBI taxonomy): Eukaryota > Metazoa > Chordata > Actinopteri > Elopiformes > Megalopidae > Megalops > Megalops atlanticus. The sequence continues at coordinate 887,493 of CM032898.1, read as the reverse complement.
ACAGATTAAATATTAATTGATGAAGCTCAAGGTAACACATGGCATTAAGACTCACCCTCTCTGATACAGACTCTACTGCTCTGTTAAATAATGATACATTACACTACATTAGATTCATTTAGTATATGCTCTTATCCAGAGCAACTTCCAGCACTAGAGAACAAAAGTGTATCCATTCAAGCCGAATGAGCAACAGTGTCAGACCAGGCTAACAACACTCCCAGACCCCAGTGAGTGTGAGCATAACACTATTCAAGAGCTACCACAAGTCATACATCAGTCACTACACAGAATATAGCTACATATTTAAGGTTATCATGGATCTGCTGAACCAGCAGCGTTAAAAACTAGCAAAACAGTGGGTAAGAGAAGACTCATATGCACAAACTTTATTTTTTTTCTGAATGCAGTTAACACTGTGCTCACAGAGAAGTTCTGCATCAGGTAAAAATAAATTAGAAAAACAATCGCGTAAATATACAATCTTGGTGTGGTTGATGGTACTACACTGATTACCACCTGTATACAAAGTGAGGAATAGTCTTACCTGGTTAATAGCTTCTGTGTCTGTCTCTCTCTCTCGCTCTGTAGGTCTGTGTCTTTCTCTGACTCCGTCTCTCTCTCTCTCTGTATATCAGGCTCCGCTATGTAAAATTATGTGACTCAACGTTTTTATGTGTCTGTAACTTTGTCCACATGCAAAATATGGCCCAAAGTAAAACACACAGAGGAGTGGTTGTTTCTGAGACTCTTTTTTATCTTGAGTGAGATTCACTTTGCTTAGAAATCTTTTTTTTTTCCTTCTTCTTTAATTTTTTTCCTCTGGTGTAACTGGTGTTCTGCCACATTGTGCTCTGGTGTAACTGGCCTTATACAGTGGTGCTACTCACATGAAACTCTGTTCTACCTGTACTCGTTTCTACCTGTCTGCTCTACCTGTACCAGTCTCTACCTGTCTGCTCTACCTGCACCAGTCTCTACCTGTCTTTGACTGGTTGTACCTGCACTGCTAACTCTGTGTCTGCCTGCAAAAAGGTACCAGTGAATTAAGAGGTCTGTGTGTGGTAGGGTTAGGGTTAGGGTTTGGGTTAGGTCTGTGTATGGTAGGGTTAGGGTCACGGTTAGGGTTAGGGGTTGGGGTTAGGGTTTGGGTTTGGGTTAGGCCTGTGTGTGGTAGGTGGGGTAAAGACTGCAGACAACTCTGCACTCCCCCCAGCAATGTCTCAGGTCTCCTGCTTCCCACATCCTCCAAGGTAACTCCCAAATCATTCTGCATCTGTGAGGCTCATTCAGGACTTCCTGGAATGCCCAGTGGGTGTCAGTATGTGACTGTTGAATAGGGTGGGTGAAGTTTCAGTAGGAGATGTCTGAGGTTTGTGTCACATGTCAGTGTTTTCCATAAAAAGATGAGGAAGAGAGATCTGAGCAGAGAGGAAGATGAGGCTGAGAGAAAAAGGTGAAGGTTAGAGCAGTCAGGTCAGACGGTGATCTAAGTACAATGTCTCCATTGATTTCACTGCTTCTCTCACTCAGATGCAAAACTGAGTTCATTTTGTTTGTTTTTCCTTCCTCCTCTGTCCTCTGCTATGCAAACCTCAGCGTTTCCAAAATTAGTTGCACTGTTGCACTGTATCTGTGTCTGTGTTTATCAGGAACATGTAAAACAGTGTGTGTCATGCAGGGCCTATTTGAATGGTAAAAAGAGAGAGAGAAGGAGAAAGTGAGGGGGAGGCAGAGAGGGTGAGAGGAGAGAGAGGGAGAAGGTGAGAGAGGGAGAGAGGGAGGGAGAGAGGGAGAGGGAGGTAGGAGGTAGAAAGTGAGGGGGAGAGAGAGGGAGTGAGAGAGTGAGAAAGAGGGAGAGAGAGAAGGAGAGGGAGGGAGAGGGAGGTAGAGAGTGAAAGGGAGAGAGAGAGGTGGGACAGGGGTGGGGGGAGCTAACAGGCTGATTCTGAATATTATAGTCCAGCTACAGAGGAGGAGCATCAGGTGGGCTAGTGTAATTGCATAGATTACATTGCATCACATTCGTTTAGCAGGTACTCGTATCTGGAACTGGACTGGACTTCCAGTTCAAGAGAACAGAAATGTGTCCCTCTAAGTTAACTGAGCAACAGGGTCAGACCAAGCTAGCTGTAGCATTGTGTGTGAGCACAACAACATTCATGCACTACCACAAGTTAACCAGTGCTAACCTGAAACTAGACGGCCTAAAAACTAAGGGGAGTCAAGTTTATACACCATCATATGTCACTAGTTCACAGGATCCATAACACATTGTGATACAAGTAAATAAATGTCAAGTAATGCAAGTAGCAGGTGTTAGGGGGCGGGGACTGAGGTGGAACCGAGACGCAGTCTGGAGAGGTGGGTCTTCTGTCTGTGTTGGAAGATCCCTGGTGATTCTGCTGTCCTGACCCTAACAGACCCTACAGATACACGAATGTGTAATGTGAGACTCTAATGCACTGAGTCACTGTTACTACTGAGACTCCAACGCTCTGAGTCACTGTTACTGCTGAGACTCTGTGATGCATATACCTCAGCTCATGGGATATACGTCACCACACCACACACAACACTGTGTTCATTGTCTGTAATACTTGCAAGCAATTTTGGGATTATAACATTTTTTTTTTAACGGTAGATATTTGGGTTCATGACCAGTAATAATTCTTGACAAGTGGGGATATAACTTGTAATAACTGTTGATATTTGTGTTTATAACATGTAATAACTGAAAACATGGGTCTGCCCATTCTGCTGTTTCCTCAGTGCACAGAAAACCAGTAAATCATAAACTGAGAGACACACACTCTGACTGTTGTTATTAATATTAACTTTTATTGATTTAACCTTTATTTCAGGACAATTAGATTCTCTCACACATTACCCACTTTGTTCTACGAAGACCCACCAGTAATAAACAAGGTTTCATAAGGTTACTAAGGTGCTGTTTAAACTGATGACAAAATATGTCAGTAAAGACAGCCTTTCAGAACTATGTTGAATATACAACAATAGCACACCAATGCTATAATCATTACCAGATGGAATAACAACAGCAGGGATCTTAAATGAATGAACTATAGATAGGTAGAGAAGTGACATTTTGATGCTTCAAATATAATGTAAACATACTGTCTATTAAAGTCAATCAAATGATTAATATTTTGATGTGATAATCATATGTTTTAAAATGAGAGGATGGATAGATAATTGGAGAAGGATGAGAATTAATCTGCAGGATAAAATAAAACCATGTTACTGTTAGTGCCCTCACTCATATCAGATAATTAGTATGAAATGATTAGAGTAAATATTGTTATGGAGATGAGTGGAGAGATATCTCATGGCCAGAGCTCCATCTTCTTCCAGTCTTCCTCAATCACCCTCTCTTCCATACTCCTCTTCCAGGAAAATCTCTCCATCTGGCTGCTCTCTCCACCACAGTTTAGAGTCTTCAGGCAAACCCTGTGTCTTCAGCTTCCTCTCAATCTGAGAAACACAAACAACAACCTCTGCTTCTGAGAACTGCATTATTGCTGCTAATAAAGGATTCATTCAAAATGGTCTCTTCAAAGTAGCTTTGCTGACCCCCTTATCATATGTTAGTATTCACCCATGTGAATAGCTGCTTCTACACAGGGGAGGTGGTCTGCCGTTGACTGGAGTTGATTAACTTTTTCCTGGATGAGACGGGATGAGAAGGGGAGGATTGAGTGTGTTTATCTGCAGAGCAAGAACAAGTCTCCCATCAGCATGATCCAGAGGGCCTGTAGCTCCATGCGTGCAGGCGCGGGGGAGCAGCAGGAGGGTGAGAAACCGCTTCCCTCGGCAGCATCCTCACTGCTGTCCTCCACGTCACGGCCTCCACACCCCCCTGACCTGACGGGACTGCACAGCTGAGCGCAAATGGAAGCAAAGCTGCCTGCAGACATGGCTGAATATCATCAGCTTCCCTCTCCGCCTTTTCCTCTGCTGTCTCCTCAGCCCAAGCCTCTGACTTTAAAGCCGAAAATCAGAATTTAACTCGCAGCAGCTTTTCTTCAGCCCCTCCTCCCTCCTGAACCCCCTCCTCCACCCTCTCCCCCTCCCTCCACCCTCACCTCCTCCTCCCTCCTGAACCCCCTCCTCCACCCTCACCTCCTCCTACTCTCACCTCCTCCTACTCTCAGTGCTAAGCATGTTGCATCCTACATTGAGACCAAAGTGACAGACATCCACTGGGGTAAAAACTTGTGTGTAAGGTATGAGTATCAGAGGCAGAGGCCTCCTGGCAGTATAGAGTATTCTGTGGAAAAGCTCAGGTGTGTAAAGTTTGTGGTGATAGAGGTCTGGTGGCTGGAAATGGTGATAGTGGCATTTGGTTGTACAGCTTCTGGCAGCACATACTGTGGCACTGTCTCCCACTGTTCTCCCGTGTATCATTAGCGTATCATTAAAACAATGGAAAATAGTTTGAACTGTAGACTTTAAATATACTTGTCAGATAACTAGATAACATGTATGTGGATAAGACATTATTGGACCATCACAGGGAGCCATAAGGAATATTTAGCTAAAACAGTTCCTCCCTTTTATGCCATTTACATAATATTTGCATCTACAGGACATCTCCCTCCCTGTGGAAGAATATTGTGAGTGTGAACACTCCCTCCCTCTCTCTGTCCCTTCTCTCTCCCCCCTTCCCTCTCTCACCTGCTGTAAGATGGCTTCACTCACTGCAGGATCTCTCATGTTCAGCGTTGCTGTTGTGGTCAGCTTCAATCGCACAACCAGCCTCCTCCTCACTACTGCTGAGTCACACACACTTTCAGCTAGCAGTAAGACAGACAGACAGACACACACACAAACAGACAGTCAATGGGATCCAACAAAACATACTTAAAGTATTATAAAGACAGCAATTACTGTGTATAAGTGATACAGCCAGAGACCTTACAATCTGAACTCTGCGTTTGATGTGTATCAGGGTGGGGCTGCATTTTGTGATGGTATTACTGATTCATAGGCCATAAATAGATGTGCATCAGTGTAGAGATGTGTGTTACTATGGAATTACTGTTTATAAAGTATATATAGTGTATAGCAGAGTGCATATACATTTAGATGCAGCTGTGGGTTCTTGTCCCAGACTCACCCCACTGCTTTTTGCTGCAGATGAAGTTCAGCTCCTCAGTTTCGGGCAGGCTGACCCACTGATGCCCCCCTCCAGATTCTACTGCCCCCGTGTGCCCACACCCCCCAGTCTCGTTCCCCGGGGCCCAGTTCTGGTAGCAGACGCCCTCCCCGCTGACCCAGAACCAGAAGTGCAGGACGCAGGTGTAGCGCAGGCCCAGCCACACGTAGGGTGTGGAGGCCGTCTGAGCCCTCCTCTCCACCCAGTGCTGGAGCTGCTCTGTGGAAACGGAGACCAGGTCTACATGGTGCTGTCTGCAGTAGCTCAGGGCTTCATTCCAGCTCTTATTCTCAGGCACCAGGATCAGTTCATCTGCAGAGACAGGAGGTCAAGTAAAGACAATGAGTTTCAGGTTAAAATGATTACCCACATGTCATCAACATTAATTTTAATTGAATTAACTCCAGCTCTAATTAGATTTACTGTATCTCTTGTTTTTTCTCCTCACTCCTCAAAACTTGACAGTTTTTTTCAATGCTGTAATTCATTATGGAGATAAATTCACACATAATGTTTGGACACACTAAGCACCATCCTCTCTAGTTCAGTTTCCCAGTGGCTCCTCCACCCCAGAATCTGTGGCCCAAACCAAACCCGGATCAGCTGATTCCATCAGCTGAAGAGAGAGGGACTCACCATCATAGCAGAGGAAAGGAAATATTTTATCACACTTCTGATCACCCCACCTTCCTGCATGTTTTTTCCACATTACAGCACAGTTCTGATTCCCTCCATTATTGTTGGGTTGTCCTGTGTTCCAGTAGCGGAATGAGGAGCTGCTCTGATCTGACCACTTCCAGGAGTCTCTGAACAGGCCGATCCACACCCGGGTATTGTTCTGCTGTTTTAGCTCATTGATCCGATCTTTAATCATCTTCTTTATCTCGTCATTCTCAGCTTGGTTCCTCACACTGACCAAGTCTGTGTGATTCTCTCTGCACTAACTCTGAGCTTCTCTCCAAGTCACCTTTGCGATCACAAAGTGTCTCAGGGTGGAGTTTCTCTCTGAAAAGACACAAGAGCTTTTAGCAGTACATCTGTATGTCACAAACGAACAAACTAGTATGTGTGTGTTTTGGCATATTTCTGAAATATGTTCTCACACATTTCTTAAAAACTCAACAATATAAAGATAATACACTCTTAGGATTGGATCACAACAAAACACACACACACACACACACACACACACGTTTCTTGTTTTGTTTCTTTGATCTGGAATTTGCTGTTGATGTCACCACACATCCACAGTAACAAGTTGGTGTCTGTTGTTTTTGTGCAGTCTAGATGGAAAGACCAGTAATGTTAGTCAGGATGTGTTTGGGTAATAATGACTTTGTTTTGTTATGTTTGGTTGTTTTTATTGGTAGGCCATCTCTGTTCTCAAGGTAGAGGGGATAGCTTTTACATTTTTAAATAGATGTAAGTGGTCATACTCTCTCTTACGTGTGTAATGAGATAAAAACAGGCAGCAGTTCTCACCGTCGTTGCAGATGAAGGAACCTGTCGAGTTACAAGGAGAGTCATTCCATTTCCCATCGGTTCTGACTTCTACACAGTCCTCTGTGCCTTTATGATTATCTGGTTGCGTCTCCCCCCAGTTCCTAAACTCAGCCTCCTCCTCGCTGTAGAAACCTCTGTCTGCCAGAGACCACCGCCAGCTGTCTGACTCTGCCCTCTGCAGGCCAATCCAGGCTGCTCCATCATATCCACTGCCTACAGCTTCCATCAGAGCCTGCACTTCCTCTGTGCTGTCTATGGTGGCCAGGTCAGTGTAGTTCTCTCTGCAGTAACTCTGTGCTTCAGTCCAGTTCATCGTTATGTTGACAAAGTGATACTGACGAGAGAGGCAGGAACAGAGTGTGCAGATTCCTGTGAAACGCACACACACACACACACACACACACATACATACACATGCACACACACACACAGACACACAAACACACAGACACACACACACATGCACACCAAAAGACGTGCATTCACATATGCACACATATTCACACATTAGTAAAAGGAACTCAGGTTTTACATTAAAGTAGAGTTGATAAGAGCAGGTTTGTGTTTTTGCCTGTCATTGTTGCATATACACCTATCCACACACATTTTCCTATGGAATTAATTGAATTGTAAACATTCTATATATTTTCTTGTGTATATATATGGAATATAGGAATAGAAATAGGAATGTACCTTGCTACTTAGAAAATGATTGGCGTTTTCATTTAAATACATTAATAATGTTTGAATGAAGACGGTTAACACAAAAAAAGCAGTTAGGTTTCAGACCTGGTCATGGTTCATGGACACCAGTCATTGCTGATAATGGACTTCTCACCTCAGTTGTCTCTCTATACTTTTGCATCTTAATATATCTATTTAATTTATAACAATATATATATTCAATTGATGAAAAACAGTACTGATCTCAAAGCATGTGTGAATGCACGTCTTTTGATGTGCATGTGTGTGCGTGTCTGTGTGTGTGTCTGTGTATACGTGTATGTGTGTGTGCGCGTGTGGTGTGTGTGTGTGTGTGCGTGTGTGTGTGTGTGTGTGTGTGTGTTTGTGTATGTGTGCGCGTGTTGTGTGTGTGTGTGTGCGTGTGTGTGCGTGTGTATGCGTGTGTGTGTGTGTGTATGTGTCTGTATAGGCACTGACCTGGGATCAGCAGGAGGACAAACACACTCTGCTTCATAGCTGCAGATTACCAGCCTGCATATAGAGACTGTTTTAATACAATTATCACTGTAACACACACTCTAATGTAATACAATTACCACTGTAACACACACTCTAATATAATACCATTACCACTGTAACACACACTCTAATGTAATACCATTACCATTGTAACACACACTCTAATGTAATACAATTACCACTGTAATACACAATCTAATATAATACCATTACCACTGTAACACACACTCTAATGTAATACAATTACCAACAGTGTTACACACACACAGCCAGGCTGACTGTAATTGCTGTCATAGACTGAAGCTGTGCAGTGGGATTTGTAAAATGAAACCACATATATAATATGTGGTTTTAATAAAGTCAATAATTTCATTCTATTACTTTATGCATATTCATTCCATCGCTCATACATGCTTGGCAAATGGCTCAAACAGATGCAGCATCTACAGGATCTAAGTGGGCAGCAGTGTAGTATAGTGGTTAAGGGGCAGTACTCATTACCAAAAAGGCTGCCGGTTCGATTCCCCACGGGGGCACACTGCTGGCGTACCCTTTGGCAAGATACTTAACCCACAGTTTCCTCAGTAAATATCCAGCTGTATAAATGGATAAGATTGTAAAAACCTGTAATTAATGTAAGTCGCTCTGGATAAGAGCATTTGCTAAATGCCAACAATGTGTCATGCTGTGTATCCATTTAAAAAATGACATGAAGTTTGTTAGGATGAAGCCCACATCTCCACTCCTGCGGCATTCTGCTCCTGTGGCGGAAACCAGCGTCACAGCGCCACACTGTGGGTGAAACTGATGATTGCATCACGGTGGGTGCATCATTTATAAGCAGTGCTTTATACCATATTTACAGAAGGAAAAAATGTGAGAGGAAAAATTACTTCAATGCAGAAACATTAATACTCTAATACTAAAACACTTTATCTAATACAGGAACACTCCCTAATACACAAACACATTCTCTCTGATACTAAAACACATTCTCTCTGATACAGAAACACATTCTCTCTAACACAAACACATTCTAACACAGAAACACATTCTTTCTAATACTAAAACACTTTATAAATACAGGAACACTCTTGAACACAGAAACACACTCTAACACAGAAACACATTCTCTCTAACACAGAAACACATCCTCTCCAATGCAGAAACACATTCTCTCTAATACAGAAACACACTTCAACACAGAAATACATTCTCTCTACTACAGGAACACATTCTCTCTAACACAGAAACATTCTTTCTAATACAGAAACACATTCTAACACAGAAACACATTCTCTCTAATACTAAAACACTTTATAAATACAGGAACACTCTTGAACACAGAAACACACTCTAACACAGAAACACATTCTCTCTAACACAAACACATTCTCTCTAATACAGAAACACATTCTCTCTAATACAGAAACACACTCTAACACAGAAACACATTCTCTCTAATGCAGAAACACATTCTCTCTAATGCAGAAACACATTTGCTTTCATGCAAATGTCACCACGTTCTCTCTCCTGTGTTTCTCAGAATTTCTTTCTTTTACTTCTAACCATTTTCAGACACACAGTTGCTTCACAAAGCTGCCACATTTTGATAAGCGTATGCACTTCAGCCAGATGTTTTCACTAAAGTCACCAAATTCAGTTTCCAAAATGAGGTCCCCGGTCAGTCTCATGTAGGACTTTATGGCAATATTAAAAACATAAACCACAACATACCCAATATTTTTACAGGGCTGCCAAACCGACTGATTCATAATAATAAAGAAACTCAATCAACTGACCAGGATTTTCAAGGCAAAAGAGTGATTTGAAATGAGAGAAATATTCCTTTCTGAAATGACACTTAAGTGTATGAATTACCAAATTCATTCACTTAAGTGAAGAAATACCAAAAATAGCTGTAAATCTCAAAGGTAAACAAAAACATGTTAAATCTGACACATGCTTTCATTATCAAGGGTAAGCCATACTGATGAGAACTAACATCACCAAACTGAATCCAAGACTTTTTAACATCTCACCTGTTGAATGTGACGGTGTCTCTGTCTCTGTCTCTCTCTCTGTCTCTCTTGCTCTCTATGTTTCTCTTTTTCAGGCTCGGCTGTGTAAACCTCTGAATTTTATAGCATTATGACTCTGTTATGAAGCAAACAAGTAAATACGTATTTGTTTCTGTAACACTGGCAACATGCAAAATATGCCACCAGGGAGATGATAAACAGCCATAGAAGGGGCGGCACAAATGATTATAAAATTCACTTTGACAAGAAATTCCAAGATGACTGAAATTAATCTCAGGGTATTTATTAGTGAAAAGGCACAGCACTGAAGCCTGGAGCCGCAGGTCTGCTGGGGCGTTTGGCTGGATGTGGAGGCCGTTCCTCCAGGGAGGCCAGCGTTTGAGTGTGGCTGTAGGGTGGCACAGACGGACCTCCTGCAAGGTCAGACACACGGTGACCCTCTACCAAGAAACACTGACGTTATAGCCACGTACTTTTGTAAGGCAACAGTTTCAGCGTTTCTGGTCAGGGAGGCAAGCTCGTCTTTTTTCTGGTACATTATGGAACGGCTGTGAGGAAAAGAGGGCTAGCAGCTGTGGCCTGAGGGGGCAGCTGTGAAGGCCAGGGGGGGTTAGCTGACCCCCCCCCCACAGCGCAGGAGAGGAAGCGGGATGCAGATGGGCGGAGCCAATGGCCACACTGCCCCCAGCACTTGCCGAATGTATTGCTGGACACCAGCGGCAGCTTTTGCCAGAACAAAATATGTGTGAACATGCAAACCTCCAACGTGAAAAACAGAGCGGACACAGTGAGGTATATCCACCCTGTGGGGGGGCAGGATCTACACACTCACTCATAGAGTCTCGCTGCACAGTCTCTGTTTCTAAGGCCGTCACAGACTGTGTGATGCCCCCTGGTGGCCTGGCAGAGATCCTTCAGCCAAACCCTCATCATATGGGTCCCTCTGTCTGTACTCTCCAGACCTCCCAGACATAAGGCCCACTTCACAACGCAGTGAACCTGTGTTTCGTTGCCAAAATGCTCCTTCTGGGATTACACATTGGAGGAAAATGGTTTCAGTCTGTAAAAATGCAATTTTGCAGTTTCAAAAAAAAAATGTCCACACTGGCTTCTTTTGTGACTGGTGTTCTTGGCACACTATGCTCTGATATTACATATTTATTCATTTTTTGTGGAACATCTAACACTGACATGTGACACAACCCCAGGTGTCTCATGCTGAGCCTTGATCTTTCAGCCCAGCAGCGCAGGGGGAGAGGAGGGTGACGAAGAGAGGAGGGGGGGTTAAATACACACTTTTACAAACACACACACACACATGTATGTGAGTGTGAGTATCAGCTTTGAAGCTGGTCTCACTGCAGAGTCTGTTGAGTTTCTCTGCCTCTGTTGTTCAAATACAAAGCTGTTCATTTTGTTTGTTTTTCCTTTGCCCATCACAGAAATTTGCATTAAACACACATACGCACACCGTCATTCAGTCACACACGAGGGGGGGGGGGAGGGGGCTCTGCGATGCAAAACTCAACATTTCCTGGGTTAAACCCACTGTAAAACTGTATCTGTGAATGTTACTGTTCTGCGAGGTCTGTTCTGGGTGATCACCTTGGCCATTCTGCGACAGAAAAATCTGACGTATATGTGTGATGTGCAGCCATTTGACGGCACGTGGGAACGCGAGCTGTCAGTACTGAGCGGTTACTGCTGGGGTGTCTGTGTTTTCATTTCCAACGTCGCTATTCAGTCCCAAACCGGAGCCGTCCTACAGCAGTGTCTGTGTGTCTCCGGGGCACTTCGAGATGCAGGAGAATCTGGCCGTCAATCTTGCAGCGGGACAAAGCGGTAGACAGTTGTAGACATTGCGCTTTCATGAAAAAAGACGCAATTAAAGACATACTCCACGCTGTTTATAGCATTGGCTACAAGAAGCGCCTTAAAATCTAGCTATTTCCAGCTAAAGCGAAAAAGTGCATTTAACAATAGTGTGAAAAGTAAACATACCAGCCCTGTTGGATCGTAATGTGTGAACAGAACAGTCCATTAACAGAACAGTAGGGAGGTGAGAAACTGGTTTTCTGAGGTATGGAATCAGTGAACCTCATTGTTCCTCCCAATTAAACTGAGAAAAAAATCCATCCTCATCCTCTGTTATTTGCCGTTGTTTTGATAATAATGTTAATACAAATAATAATAATAGCGTACTGTTCGCCCAATGTTACAAAACAATAATTTCAACATATCCTTGTCTGATGTCAGTTATGTCTTCAGCTGGGCGGTAGGGCTCTCTCTCTCTCTCTCTCTCTCTCTCTCTCTCTCTCTCTCTCTCTCTCTCTCTCTGAGAAATCCCCCTATCCCTCGCACGCCAGGTGACAGACGCGCGCAGGGATAAGCCGCTGGCTGCGTGATTCTGGGCGTCTCTGGCGCACTCGCAGACTCACGCAGCGCATCATGGGTGCTGACTCTTTCTGAGATCACACACAGAGGACAGGTGAGTTTCTGCGGTACTTTTCTTTATCTCGGAAACACACTGAAAGAATGAAAGACGCGCTCTGCAGCGGGCTCTCTGAAAGGCCAGCCGGCCGGCCGGACCGGAGCAGCAGGGCGCGGCGGCTGATCTCTTGATCCTCCCGGGGACACACCGCGCTGCAGGTGACACCTGTTGCGGCCTGTAAAGCGGAGTCAGTACAGCCACGCTGCATCACTTTCTTCATAAAGTAACTTTAAATGATCTTTAATTCTACCATGAAATCCGATTCTAACGTTCTTCCCAAAAGGCGGAAATCACAGAACTCGCAACACTAAACGTTTCCGATTTTAAGTCCGAGCTCGCGGGGGCAAATCCCGCATTATCGTCCTCACGCGGCTGAAGCACCTGGGCACGCGCTAATGCGCTTCTGCAGGAGCTGCGCTCCTTCTGCCTTCAACACGCTGGCATGCAGAACACACCTGCGTGACCTGCTTCATTTACAGCGTGAACGTGGTTATTTTTACATGTCCGACTGGCTGTGCAAATGCGGGGTGTATGTTTCAGTCTGCACTTTCTCACTTTACCGTCTGTTAAGTAATTTTAATCCAGAGCGTTTTGCTGTTTCTCTCATCTGAAAACAGATCCATTAGCTTGCAAAAAATAGTGACGTCACGCATAATGCTTACCTCTGTATAGGACCGACAGGTGGTTATTCCTTGGCAAGTAAACTTAATAGTTGAAAAACAAACAAACGCAAAACCGTGACCCTTTCATAAATTAGGCATCATATTTAACTATGACTATTTTAGTGGTTACATCACACTAACTTATGTAAACACACATATATTCAGCATACACAGGAAGGGTGACTGAACTATCAATCAACTGTGAGGAACTGGAGGAGATTACAGCAGTGTGAATATACAGTCTGTCCTCTGTGTCTGTCTGTCTATGTGAGCATCCATTTGTGTGTGTTTATATCTGCATGTGCAGATGTGTATCTGTGTTGGTGTGCTTGCAACTTTTTCTGTGTGAATGTGTGTCTGTGTTGGTGTTTCTATGTGTGTGTGCCTGTCTTTGTGCTGTTTCTCTGTGTCTATGTGTGTGCCTGTCTTTGTGCTGTTTCTCTGTGTCTGTGTGTGTGTCTGTCTTTGTGCTGTTTCTCTGTGTCTGTGTGTGACTTTCTCACACGCTCAATTTCTGTCTGCGTGTCCTTGTTTCCGGTGAATGCTGGGAAATATGTACCAGCCAATTAAATCCCTTCAGTAATGAATTAAAGTAATGGAGGGGAACGTGTCAGTAATGTGGAGCCATGTATGCTAACAGTAATGCTAACCTGTTACGGCCTGGTCTAGGGTCAGACTGTAACAGGGATAAAAGGGGAGACCAAAGTCGCGATAGGGAAAGTGTAACAAAATTTATTACATAAATAAAGTCTAACATAAATAAAGGGGGTGACAGGGAACACAAACTCAGGAGTCGATAAGCCAAATAATAAACAAAACACACTCTAACAGGGGGAGAAACTAACTGACCTAACACAAAATAAATATCAAACAAAAATACAACAAAACTTCCCTTTCTCCCTTCCTAATGAAACCAGTGTGAAAAAAGATATTGAAAAAAGAATGGCATCGACTCCCTACTTCCCACACCCAATACAAGTGTTACGGAAAACCAAGAGAAGTACTCACAAATACCCATGAACGAGGACCTAAGCATACGAATGACAAAGAACGAATAGCAGCTACAAATACAGAAGCGAATAGAGACATATTGAGCCTCATACTGAGCCTCTCTGAAGGGAGAGGGCTGACCAGGAAATGGGGGAAGGCTCCAATCACGGGCGAGGGGAGGAGACACCAAAGGAAGGACACACCCATGGGGAGGGGATGAGACGGACCTGGGGAAAACGTAAAGCCACGCAACGCACACAGCCGGAATGAGGAAAACGAATAAATACACAAACACTAATGACCATGGCCGTAACATAACCTCAGCACTGGTTGAGTCTCAACTCCGCGTGTCCCTGAGTTAGCTAAACTTGTAGTGTGAATGCTCTGAAATACTAATGCAACCGCTAACGCTAATGCTAACCCTAACCCTAACCGCTAACGCTCACGCTAGTCTCCATGTTCTCCGCTGTGGCAGAGCACAGATGATGGCGGGCCTGTCGGAGGAGGTGTTCTGCGGCGTGTGCCGGGACCTCCTCCCCGCGAGCCCCTCGCTGCCCTGCGGCCACGCCCTCTGCGTGGCGTGCGTGCGGGAGGCCCGGGGGCAGCGGGCGGACGGGCGCTTCCGGTGCCCGCAGTGCCAGGAGGAGAGCGGCCAGGCGCCCTGCGACTGCTGCGCAGACGGACACGCGGCTGCGCAGAAGACCTGCCTGCGCTGCGAGGTGTCGCTCTGCGCAGAGCACCTGCGGCCGCACCTGCAGCGCCCCGCCTTCCGCAGCCACCTGCTGGTGCAGCCGCTGGCCGACCTGTCCGAGCGCCGCTGCCCCGAGCACCGCGAGCTCCTCCGCTACTACTGCGCGGACGAGCGCGTCTACGTCTGCGCCGACCGCGTGCTGCAGGGGAAACACCCCGCGCACCGCGTCCGCCGCCTCCGCAGCCTGGAGCAGGACCTGCGGGTGGGTCTGCCCGGCAGCACAACACGCTAAAAACACACCGCTCATAGCACGCTCACAACCACACACAACACGCTAAAAACACACCGCTCATAACACGCTCACAACCGCACATAACACGCTAAAAACACACCGCTCATAACACGCTAAAAACACACCGCTCATAACACGCTCACAACCACACACAACACGCTAAAAACACACCGCTCATAACACGCTCACAACCACACACAACACGCTAAAAACACACCGCTCATAACACGCTCACAACCACACCGCACAAAACCACACCACTCACAACACGCTAAAAACACACTGCTCATAACACGCTCACAACCACACACAACACGCTAAAAACACACCGCTCATAACACGCTCACAACCACACATAACACGCTCACAACCGCACATAACACGCTAAAAACACACCGCTCATAACACACTCACAACCACACACAACACACTAAAAACACACCGCTCATAACACGCTAAAAACACACCGCTAATAACACACTCACAACCACACCGCACAAAACCACACCACTCACAACACGCTAAAAACACACTGCTCATAACACACTCACAACCACACATAACATGCTAAAAACACACAGCTCATAACACGCTCACAACCACACATAACACGCTAAAAACACACCGCTCATAACACGCTCACAACCGCACATAACACGCTAAAAACACACCGCTCATAACACGCTAAAAACACATCGCTCATAACACGCTCACAACCACACACAACACGCTAAAAACACACCGCTCATAACACGCTCACAACCACACATAACACGCTCACAACCGCACATAACACGCTAAAAACACACCGCTCATAACACGCTCACAACCGCACATAACACGCTAAAAACACACCGCTCATAACACGCTCACAACCACACATAACACGCTCACAACTACACACAACACGCTAAAAACACACTGCTCATAACACGCTCACAACCACACATAACACGCTCACAACTACACACAACACGCTAAAAACACACCGCACATAACACGCTCACAACCGCACATAACACGCTAAAAACACACCGCTCATAACACACTCACAACCACACCGCACAAAACCACACCACTCACAACACGCTAAAAACACACTGCTCATAACACACTCTAAAGATAACACATTCTAAAGATGTGTGTGGTTGTGCAGGGGATCCTCCAGGAGCGCGTGCAGAAAGCAGAGGAGAAGCTGAGGGAGAGTGAGAGGATCCTGAAGGAGCACAAAGAAGCGGAGTGCACCCTCGCTGTGAGCAGCACCTACGCCCCCCGCCCCGCCCCAGCAACCTCTGACCCCGCCCAGTGACCTCTGAACCCGCCCCAGTGACCCCCGGCCCCACCCCAGCAACCTCTGACCCCGCCCAGTGACCTCTGAACCCGCCCCAGTGACCCTCAGCCCCGCCCCAACGACCCCTGGCCCCGCCCCAGTGACCCTCAGTCCCGCCCCAGCAACCCCCGGCCACGCCCAGTGACCCCTGGCCCCACCCCAGTGACCCTCAGCCCCGCCCCAACGACCCCTGGCCCCGCCCCAGTGACCCTCAGTCCCGCCCCTGTGACCCCTGGCCCCGCCCCAGTGACCCTCAGTCCCGCCCCAGCGATCCCTGGCCCTGCCCCAAAGATACCCAGCCCCGCCCCAATGACTGGCCAGCCCCGCCCTGATGACCCCCAGTCCTGTGGGGTTAGTGAATGTTTGCTGTGGCCCAGTGCTGAGACCGGGCTTTGTGCCCAGGCCTCTGTAAAAGCCTGGGTGTCGAGTGCCGTGCTGTGCCCCCTCAGGAAGCCTCGTCAGCGGATGAGCTGCAGGTGGAGAGGCTGGGGGTGAGCCTGCGGGCCCAGGTGGAGCGGCTGGTGGGGGCTCTGAGGGAGAGCGCGCAGCGGGAGAGCCGGCTCGCCCAGGTCAGGCTGCAGCAGGATCAGGGCCAGGTGGAGAGGGACCTGAGCCACACCCAGGACCTGCACAACCACCTGAGATCCCTGCTGGCAGAGAGCGACCCCTTCCTGCTCATCTGGGTGAGAACACAGGCATACTGGTACCCCCAAACACACTCACACACACACTCACACACACACACAGCCACACACACTCATTCACACAGCCACACACACTCATTCACACAGCCACACACACACACACACACACACACACACACACTCACATACACACACACACACACACACACTCACACACACACACACACTCACGCACACACACACACACACACACACACACACTCATTCACACAGCCACACACACACACACACACACACACACACACACACACACACTCACACACGCTGGTACCGTGAGCACCGTGGGAATGTGTACCTGAGTGAACCTGCACAGGGAGATGCTGTAGTGAGGCATGGATCTCCTTCACACCCCTCACCTCTCTCTGAGGGAGACCTCACCACAGGAGGAATTAGAAAGCCTACAGAAATTTCATCATAACATATTTTTAAATCTAGTATGCCATTAAAATGATCTTTTCTTTTTTTACCAAAAATAATAACTGCATTTTCCTTATGAACAAGTTCCTTGGCCAGATTTGTCTGCGTTAGGTGCCTGTGAGTGTCTGAGTTGCAATCAGTGAAATCCTCCAATGGTGTTGGCCTTCTTGTGGTGCATTGTGGGACTTGTAGTGTATAAAACATCCATTGGCTGTGGGTGAGGAGTGTATCAGAGGATTGTGCAACCATCTCCCCCTGTGGCACTGCAGAGAATAAGCATGGGTGTTTGTCCCTGTCAGTTGCTGAAGTTGATTGATTTTTTTTCAGAATTCTCCTCTTTGAAGGGGTGCTTTTGGTGCTGTGTAATCAGGGCTTCCTTGTATTTGGGCCAGTACGGGACCAGACCTTGTCTCTCCCTCTTTCCTGCAGGCCTTTCAGATGGAGGATAAAACGTAAGTCTTCAGTTTTGTTCAGATATCCCATGAACAGCAGTGTGTGTGTGTGTGTGTGTGTGTGTGTGTGTGTGTGTGTGTGTGTGTGAAAGAAAACTCTCAGCTGAGAGAATGTGTGCATGCAATGTAGGAGGCTTTTACTGCAGCGTGTGCTTGTGTGCTCGGGTTTGACTGTGATGATAGGCTGGCAGATGATAGTCGGGGTGGGCGTGGCTCAGACCGTGATGCATGTCTGATTGGCAGGATCAGCTCAGACCTGGACAAGGCCCTCTTCAACCCGCTGCCGTTTACGCTGGACAGGAAGTGTGCGCTGGAGAGCGTGGAGAGTGAGCTTCGCCACTTCCTCTCTGAGACGCTGAAGAGTCTGAACCGGCTGAAGCGGCAGTTCTGTGAGTGACATCACTTCCTGTGTGTTTCAGGGCAGGCGGCCGGAGGGAATAAGACTGTGGCTTGGTTATATCCAGGTGGTACAGGAAGCAGTGATGGCTTTAAAACCCTTTAAATCCACTAATCGACTTGTGTGTTTCACCTTTTTACTTGCACTCATTTCGGCTTTGTTTCTTCCTGCTTGTCAGTTCAGTTCAGTTTGGCCTGAAATGACCCATCAGTTATGTGGCTGACTGAGGTCTCAGAAACATCACGCTTGTCCAGTGTGTCTTGGCCAAGATCAAACTGTTGACAGGTTTCAAGCACATAAATGGAATGATAAAATAATGTATTATTTGATGAGATTAAAATAATTTAAGAGTAATTTTTGTGAGATTGTAATGAGATGTGTGTCTGCCTGTCCCTCAGCGAGCAGCCCTCTCACCCTGGACTGGAACTCCGCCCATCCTCTCCTGAGCGTCTCGGACGATCGGCGGAGCGCGGTGCGCGTGAGGGACCACCTCCCCTGCCCCGCCCACCCCGAGCGCTTTGACCACTGGGCGCAGGTGCTGACGGCTCAGAGCTTCAGCTCGGGTAGGCACTACTGGGAGCTGGAGGCGGAGGGATACTGGGACGTCGCCGTGACCTACCGCAGCATTGGCCGCAAGGGGAAGGAGGGCACCGCCTTCGGGACCAACAGGCTGTCCTGGAGCCTGACGCGGCAGGACGCCGAGAGGCTGGCGGCGTGGCACAACCGGCGCAAGACGCGATTGGCCCACAGGATGTCCGGCAGCCGCGTAGGCGTGTCCCTGGACTACAGCGCCGGCACCATCACCTTCTGGGAGGCGGGGCCCGCGCTGGTGCACCTGCACACCTTCAGGACCTCCTTCACGCAGCCCGTGTGCCTGGGCTTCGGCCTGTACAAGCCCCAGCTGCACAGCCGGGTCACCGTCGCCAGCGTGTGACTCGCCCGTCTCCAGGGAAACGCACGGCTATGATACCAGCGCCCAGGACCCAAAATTCATTAGAGTGGCTTGAAAAACTACTTCTGCTGTGCCTCCCTTTCTCTGTCCACACCTCCGAATGGGAAAGGAGAAAGGACGGCTTGAGGACAGACTTTGGCTCGATAAAGCCTCACATGGCAGTAGTTAACAGTCACTTTGCTTTGCTCCAGAAACGGTGTGTATCTGTGGCTGCTGTAGCAGCCCATCGTCACATCAGCTGCACGTGTTCGAATGTTAAGATTCTGAATGTTCTATTCATGTTAGTCAGTGGGAAATTTTTTTTTGATGTATAATCATAAATATCTCAAAAATATTTTAGGTATTGACACAAAAAGCACAAATAGCACAGTCCCATACCAACTGAAGGTATTGGCCAGGATCTGTAAGTGTAGCTCAAATGCTGTAGGAGGAGTTATGTACAAAAAAATCTGATGGAATAAAGAGGAGAAGAAGGTGGCTTTTTCACGCCAGCTGCCCTTCGTGACACAGCTGCGTGTTTCATGTCCTTGCGCTTCTCAGCCCTGCAGGACCAGACCGTGATTGCTGCGTCTCTGCTGCACCTGCCTCTCCAGGTGCACCATGGGATATCTCCAATAAAGACATGAACATTGAGATGTTGTTCACATGAGTACACATATCAGTATTATATTTCAGTTAATATTTACCGCCTTGACCACGTATCTTAAAAGGCTCTGTGTCATTTGAAAACACAAAGGGAAAGATTTTTTTTTGGTTTAGCCAGAAAAATATCACGCTACTGTACAGATATAAGATGTGAATAGAGTGCATGCGCTGTTCTCTGAAGGATTATCAGCGCTTCCGTGTATCGCTTCCTTTTGACATTTATATCACATCAAACATGTTTTTAATAATTTGTGTTTGGAAATGAAACTCAGGGAATGTGTCAGTTGGACAGTAGCAAGCTCCGCCGAGCAGACGGCTGAGCCGCTGATATTTGCTGGATTTAAAAAGCCAGTCGAACAGCAGTGAGGTCCAGCTATCATTCCCCTTCCAGCCAGATGGCAGTGACTGCTCTTCCATTTTGTCACAGTTTTCTAAATATTGATATGGCTGTATTCTTTGGCAATATTTGAATGTGTTTTCTGGCAATAAAGCATTTTTAAATTTACCTTCTGAGAGACTGCAAGAGAGAAAGAGAGAATGCAAGTCAGGGGGAGTGAGAGAGAGGGGGAGTGAGTGAGAGAATTAGAGTGGGGGGAGTGAGAGAGGGAGAGAATAGCTGTTTGGCCATGTGGAGGGCAGCAGGGGGTGAATAGGAGGAGAGGGAGGTGCTGAATTTCAGGGGGAGCACGGTGGCATAAGCTTCACAAGCAGAGAGGGAGAGAGAGGGGGCGAGCGAGAGGGAGCGGGCGAGAGAGAGCAGGTGAGAGAGAAAGAACAGGAAGAGGGGATGAAACGTTAGGATGTGTGTACCAGAACTGCTGAAAGACGAGAGCACCAGCACGGCACCACTGTGTCCTCCCAGCTGAAAGAGGTGAGATTCTCTCATTACCGTTAGCAGTGAATAACTGCCAGGAAAAGTGACAGGTCTGATGCTTCTGCAGTTTACTGAATGGGTCAAACACTCAGCTATCCATTAATATGGAATATTAATGCTTATTTATCATGCCACTAAAGCTTATGGAACTGAATTGAATTGGCTAGTTCTGTCAATTTTATTTTTAGAAAAAAGTACCACCCATGTTCAGCACTTCGATACTGAAATATCCTTGCATTATTACACCATAGTCATGTGTAATATTGAGATTTAAATCTGTCCTCACTGTTGTACTCCATAACTGACCACTGAGGCCTTATTTTGCATCATTACGGCTTCATTCTGTGATGCACACCTGTGACCTCGGTCACCTGTGGAAAGACAGTGGAGAGTCACTGCTGTGACTTACGACGGGCTCTTTTACAGATCGCTGTGAGCGCGGTGACCGCTGTGAGCGCGGTGACGTGGTTGTGTACGTGTGCCATTCGGAGCCACGGTCGGACCCCAGGTGACGGACCGCGAGAAAGAGCGGCGCCCAAAGGTAACGTCTGACGGCACAGGGTAAAAGCGGGGTAACAGCTGAAGACGGGGTGACGCTGCAGAGGTTGTGCAAGGTGCCTGCAGTGTGTTTTCAATTTCAACACAACCAGCGAGACATGAAAAACATCATCAGGAGAAAAAGAAAACAGCCACTCCAGCAGCTAAATATATCCACAGAAATGGAATGATCACTGCGTAATATTTTTCATCATTTATATCTCAATTAAGCTTCTGATGTTTGAATATTCTTGTCTGAAATGTGTGCGGTTGATCTGTAAATATTTGATGATTGTTTAGAGATAAACATTTCCGCTCTGTGTGACAGTCTGAAAGGAAGGAGGCACAGTTGAGTGGCAGGAGTGTTTTACTCATGTCGTTTTGTGCATCAAAGTGTGTTGGCAAAGCAGTCATGTTTATTGTCATGCCAGTAATTACCACTTGAACTTCGGTGAGAGGGAGACGGAGGGACTGGGGCCGGACTGGGGCCGGGGGGGTGGTTGTTGAGGAATGTCGTGAGAGATGGAGAGATGGAGAGATGGAGAGAGAGGGAGAGCGTGTGAGAGACAGATGGCTTCCCAGCATGGCTGCCCCCTCTCTCTCCCTCTCACTCCCTCTCACTCCCCCTCCCTCTCTCTCTCTTACACTCTCCTTCTCCCTCACGCTCTCTCCCTCCCTCTCCAACCCCAACCCCCCCCCCGGGACCCTGCTGTCCCCCACCCTCAAAAGCATCATCACATCCTTACCCTTCCTCTCTTGTCACTTCACGAGAGCACTTCACGCCTCCACCCGCTCTCCTCTCTGTCCAGCAGGACCAGAACAGCGCGTGTTCCAAACATTCCCCAGGCTGGGATGTGAGCCCTCGCCCTTCTGGTGAAAGGCATAGAAACCCGACCCGTGCTGGGAGCTCCGGGAGGCTGACGCCACCACGCGGAGAGAGACACGGCCTCGGACACACCCTCGGAGTGGTCTCTGAAGCCCCGCCCCCAGGAGGCTGTGGTGCAGAAGCACAGGCACAGCGAAGGAGGGAAGGAGCGGCGCCCCCTACTGGCAGAGCAGTGCAGCACTGCACAGCACAGAAGCACAGCACATTATTATTATTGCATTATTAATTTTCCCCAGAATCACACACACCTCAGCGGAACAGCAGCGTAGCCCGCAGACAGACCGCAGCTGTAGCATGCCCCCCCCTCGCCCCGCCCTGCTGCTGGGGCTGCTGCTGGCCCTGTGGGGGCCCCCGGGGGCCCGCGGGCAGAACGACACCGAGCCCATCGTGCTGGAGGGGAAGTGTCTGGTGGTGTGCGACTCCACGCCGTCCTCGGAGCCGGCGGGAAACGCGCTGGGCATGTCGGTGCGCTCGGGCACCGGCCGCGTCGCCTTCTCCGCCACCCGCCAGACCAACCACGAGCCCACAGACATGAGCAATCGCACCATGATCATCTACTTCGACCAGGTGAGCCGCCGCAACCCGCCACCTCACCGGCCTTGCAAATGCACAGAGCATTACACAGTACAGCGCATTACACAGTACAGCGTGTTCCTGCGCATTACAGTGCATTACTCTACATTGCATTGCTATGTGTTACAGCTCATTACAGTGTGTTACAGGTATTAGGTTAATAGTCCTATGTGTAGTAATGACTCACAGTACTTTATTGTGCACTGCAGTGTGATGTAGTGTGTTACACACATTACATGCATTACAGTGCATTACTGTGTGTTAAAGTGCATTATGCTGTTTGTTTGTGCACTACTGTGCCCACTGGTGCATTGGAATGCGTTACTGTGAGTTACAGTGTTTTACTGTGTGTCACACTGCATCTCCCTCTCTCTCTCTCCCTCTCTCTCCCTCTCTCTCTCTTTCCCTCTCTCTCTTTCTCTCTCCCTCTCTCTCTCTCTCTCTCTCTCCCTCTCTCTCCGTCTCTCTCTCTTTCCCTCTCTCTCTTTCTCTCTCCCTCTCTTTCTCTCTCTCTCTCTCTCTCTCCCTCTCTCTCCCTCTCTCTCTCTTTCCCTCTCTCTCTTTCTCTCTCCCTCTCTTTCTCTCTCTCTCTCTCTCTCTCCCTCTCTCTCCCTCTCTCTCTCTCTCTCTCTCTCTCTCTCTCTCTCTCTCTCTCTCTCTCTCTCCCTCTCTCTCTCTCTCCCTCTCTTTCTCTCACTCTCTCTCCCCCCCTCTCTCCCTCTCTTTCTCTCTCTCTCTCTCTCTCCCTCTCTCTTTCTTTCTCTCTCTCTCCCTCTCCCTCAGATTCTGGTAAATGTGGGAGGTCACTTTGACCAGGAGAGCAGCATCTTTCTGGCACCCAGGAGGGGGGTTTACAGCTTCAACTTCCACGTGGTCAAGGCCTACAACAGGCAGACCATACAGGTGAGACAAACGGACACACTGACTACCATACAGGAGAGAGGAACGGACATATAGGTTACCACACGGGCTCCGTGCGCATAGTGCTGGCATCATGGACCAGAGAATTTGAATATTAGCTTCCCTTTACTGACATTTTTAAAGCAAACAAAAAGAAGCCGTTCCCAGCCTCTGTTCTCACAGAAACACAGAGACTGCAGAGCATCACCACCTGCTGAGGGACATTCCATCTCTGACCTTTCGCCTAAAATAATGTAAATGATGGAAGATAATGGTAATACACTTAATGCATGTGGTAATTGTCATGTATAAAGTACTATAAAGGTGTTAGCGTGTGAAGGATGCGGTCTGTGACAGCACCCAGAGCCCCGTTAGCCCTGCTCATCCCTCATATTCGAGAAAGCTAGCATCATTCACAGCCTCCTCTTCCCATCATTAAAGGGACGATCTGGGTGGGATGAAACTGCCATGTATCTCAGGTCAGTCTCATGCTGAATAGATGGCCAGTTATCTCTCTGTCTCTCTCTCTCACTGATCTCAGGTCAGTCTCGTGCTGAATGGATGGCCGGTGATCTCTGCCTTTGCTGGTGACCAGGATGTGACTCGGGAGGCTGCCACCAACGCAGGGCTGGTTACCATGGAGAGGGGGGACAAGGCCTACCTGAAGCTGGAGAGGGGGAACCTGATGGGGGGGTGGAAGTACTCCACGTTCTCCGGCTTCCTGGTCTTCCCCCTGTAGAACCCGAAAACACAGCAATACAGGAAGACCAGAACACAACTACACAGCAAGACAGGAACACAGCAAGACAGGAACACAGCAACACAACAACACAGGAACACAGCAACACAGGAACACAGCAACACAGGAACACAGCAACACAACAACACAGGAACACAGCAACACAACAACACAGGAACACAGCAACATAGGAACACAGCAACACAGGAACACAGCAACACAGCAACACAGCAACACAACAACACAGCAACACAGCCACCCAGGAACACAGAAACACATAACTTTACAGTAACACAGCAATACAGGAACACAACATAGGAACACTACCTTACAGTTACGCAAAGATTCAGCAACACACTGTAACACAACTAAACAGGAATGCAACTTTACAGTAACACAGCAAAATAAGACAGGAACACAGAAACACATGAACTCAGTACCACAGGATCAAAACACAGGTGCACAACCTTACAGTGACACAGCAATGCAGTAACAAAACACAGGAATGCAATACAGGAAGACAGAAAGACAGGAACACAGAGAGATGGGTAAGCAAAATGATGAAGGAAAGGGAGACTAAGGAAAGGGGGGTCCACAGAGTTTTCAAATATATACATATATATGAGAGAGATGTGTGTGTGTGTGTGTGTGTGTGTGTGTGTGTGCCTTTTCCATAAGTATTGCTGTCAGTTTGAGTTCATATCCCTGTTGTATGTCTCTGTGATCCTTATAAAACTGGCTAAATGAACACCAGCACTGAGCGCTGGTACAGTCTTCTCACTTGGGTCGTGTGTGTATGCGGTGCTTTGGGGTGGGGGGAGGCTGTAACCTCAGCTGGAGGGGGGCAGCTCTGCAGTCAGGCTTCCCTGCTGGCCAAACAGCCCTGAGGACTGAGTCACCCTCTGATCCACGCTGACCTCAGCTGCTTTCATGCTGTCTTTTATTTTATTTCAGGTTTGTTTTCTGAGCAGATATGTTGAATTCAGAAAGGTGTTTTTTTCTAATCTGCTTTTTTTTGATTTTGAAATATCATTGTTTGTTTGATCTGCCCCCTTATAAGCTCAGAATGTTTCTGTGTCATTCAGCGTTGATAGTTTCAAACCTGATTAAATTGTGAAATTCAGTTTCATGTTTGCTTAATGTATTTTTCATGCTGTTATCCAGAAGTCAAAATGATAATAAACTCAATATATTATGCAATCAGGCTACAGTGTCTATGACAATGTCATTTCCACACACTGATAATGGATAACAGACGCGCTGCTGTGTGTTTTTATCCTGCGCTGTGCTGAAGGGCGCCAGCGTTGCCGTGGCGTTGCCGTGGCGTTGCCGTGGCGCTGCGGGAGGGCGTGGCCTGCTGGGCCCCTCCTCGCTCCAAACGGCGAAAGGAGCAGCAGCGCCCCGCCCGCCTGCTTCCGGCGGCAGATGGCGGTTTTGGCGAGCATGCCCGAGCGCGGGCGCTGTCACTGTGAGTTAGGCTCAGCGCTCAAATCCGCAGGGAGGGGACGTGGCACAGCCGGCAGGGACGCTCTGACTGCAGCAGGTTTAAAACCCCCGGGCAAGCATTTATTTCATTAACTACGGGCAGCAGTGTGGTGTACCAGTAACATGCAGGACTCGTAACCGAAAGGTTGTTAGTTCGATTCCCCGCTGGGGCGCTGCTGCTGTACCTTTGGGCCTGGGCACTGAACCCAGAACTGCCTCAGTAAATATCCAGCTGCATAAATGGATAAAATTGTCAATCGTGCTGGACAAGAGCATCTGCTAAATGACAGTAATGTAGTGTAATGTAATGAAGGGTATTGCCTGATTGACTGCAGTTGTGTGAGTGACTGTGATATTACAGCTCTGTAAGGCATCACAGGGACATGAAGGTGCGATAGAAAGAATCAGCTCAGATAGACTGGGACCTGAATCGCATGCAACCTCACCCTCAGGGGAAACGTCATGAGAGACATTCAATAGGTTTCTGTTTAATGACTGTTTTCATAGTCACACACGCTGAGGTGGAAAAACCGCACGACTCCGCTATGCGCACAGAGGCAGAGCAGGGGCTCTTTGTTCTGAAAAACTTCTCTGCTGCCACAATCTGACACTTTATGACATGCTTTGCATACTGTGTGCGACATAAACAAATATAATGTAATACTCCAATAATAGCCAGATAGCAGTCCCTCACAGAGCCAGTGACTGAGACGGCCAGACGCCAGCAACACGGGAGAAACAGCCAGACGCACCAGCAATCAGAGACAGACAGCCAGACACACCAGCAATACGGGAGAAACAGCCAGAGAGAGACACAATTAGAGACACACCCAGTCCAAAGACATATGTGATCTGGGACAAATAGATGTGCTAAGTGAGACAGACTGACGGAAATCAGGTAAGATTTGTTACTTTTTCAGCACCAATTACTGTGGAAAAGGCAAGGACGGTGAGTAATGCGTGTTTATGATGATGGTGATGATGATGATGATGGTGATGATGATGATGATGATGATGATGATGATGATGATGGTGATGATGATGATGGTGATGATGCTGATGCTGATGCTGATGATGATGGTGATGATGATGATGGTGATGATGATGGTGATGATGATGATGATGGTGATGATGGTGATCTCTGTTATGTCTGCAGGCTGACAGTTTACAGTCATGAAACTGGACTTCTTTGTCATTTCACTTTTTCCAGGTCAGTGTTGCGTGTGTTTGCGTGTGTATATGTGTGTATGAGAGAGAAACATTTTCACATGATTGGCATATGCTGTGCACATTGGCTCAAACATATAGTATTTTCATGTACACTAAATTTGTGTGTATGTGTGTGTGTGTGTGTTTCACAGGACTCTGCACACTCTGTTCCTGCCTCTCTCGTCAGTATCACTTTGTGAACATAACGATGAACTGGACTGAAGCACAGAGTTACTGCAGACAGAACTACACTGACCTGGCCACCATAGACAGCACAGAGGAAGTGAAGGCTCTGACGGAAGCTGTAGGCAGTGGATATGACGGAAAGGCCTGGATTGGCCTGCAGAGGGCAGGGTCAGACGGCTGGCAGTGGTCTCTGACAGACAGAGGTTTTTACAGTGAGGGGGAGGCTGAGTTTAGGGACTGGGAGAATGGGCAGCCAAACAATCGTGTAGGCACAGAAGACTGTGTAGCAGTGGAACGCAATGGGAAATGGCATGATTTTTCCTGTCAAGACAATATATTCTTCATCTGCTATGACAGTGAGAAACACTTCCTGTTTTTACCTCATTACACACACAGTAGTGGAGGCAGATTGTGAGAAAGCCATTTGTAAGAACATCCATGTTCACTCATCTACTTTCAAATCCAATGCAAGATCACCTGCATTAAAAGGGGTTTGGGCTTCTTCCGCCTCTAAGAATCAGGAATTTGGGTCATAGACAAGTTGTGTACTCCTGTGCATCCACACCAAAACCGTGAGTGTAAGAGCACCGTGGGCTGTAATCAGTAGGTGATTTGTTGATTTTTAACAGGGGGGTGGCAGACGCACACACAGCACTCTCTCTGCTACTAACTAGGGGATGGAGAGGGGGGATGGCAGGTTAACAAGGGGGATGCATTTTGGTCATTTTGCTAACAAGGGGGATAGCATCCCCCCTTATATTGCCTACTGGCTGTAATCAACTCTTCCTGCTCAGTGTAAAGACATTCCTGTCATATGAACAGGGGTCTGGGTTCTGACCAGCTACCTGAGACACAGCTGCTGACTTATTCTCTAAATGATTGCAGGTGTTTAAACTGTATTATTTCTTTCAATAGAAAATTATTGTTGGCCTCAAAAAGGGGCCTTTCTTGTAAAGTAGGAAATAGTGGTGAAGAATTGACAGATTGGATCTGTTAGTGTTTATTATTTATTGTAAAAATGAATATGCAAAGTTACAAATGACAAATTAAATGTAGGGCTAGAAAAGTTACAATTAGGTTGAAATACATTGTATAATGTCTAAATAAAGAGAACGTGTTGATAGGGTTGTCATTAGAGAAAATTATTTCAAAGGGCTGTTCTTTCTCTCTCTCTCTCTCTCTCTCCCTCTCTCTCTCACACATACATACACACACATACACACACACTCACAATTAATTTGCAACAAAGGAGATACTACTAAAAGGTGCTGTGTCTTTACAGGACAAAATGTCTCTCAGAGATACTTCCTGATTGAACAGGAGAAGACTTGGACAGAGGCTCAGAGGTACTGCAGAGAGAAACACACAGACCTGGTCAGTGTGAGGAACCAGGCGGAGAACCAGGAGGTACTGAGCACGATACAAACCAGTGCATGGGTGTGGATCGGCCTGTTCAATGACCCCTGGAAGTGGTCAGATCAGAGCAGCTCCTCATTCCGCTACTGGAACACAGGAGAACCCAACAATAACGGAGGAAGGGAGGAGTGTGTCGAAATGTGGTTTGGGCACTCAGGGAGGTGGAATGATGAATACTGTGAAAACAAACGCGCCTTCATCTGCTATCAAGGTGAGTCAGTTCCACCTGTGTGATTCATCTCTCACACCGTCACAGCTACTCTTCACCCCTGCTGCTGGGAAAATGCAAGGAGACTGCAGCACATTAATAAATTCAACTGATAATTTAATGGATGTCAGGATGGTTCCGATGCCCAGGTAGTACTCTCAGTGTGTGAATGCCTGTCGGGAGTTATCTGTTTCACTCAGGTGTGAGGAGGCTGGTTGTGCGATTGAAGCTGACCACAACAACAACTCTGAACATGAGAGACCCTGCAGTGAGTGAAGCCATGTTACAGCAGGTGAGAGAGGGAGAGGGAGAGAGAGAAGGGAGAGGTAAAGGGAGAGAGAGAGAGAGGGAGAAAGGGAGGGAATGAGCAAGAAAGAGGGGGAGGGGGAGACAGAGAGAGGGAGGCTTTGGAAAGCTCTTTATTTAACAGATGTCATATGGAACACGATTAAAGATTAATATTCTCTATATGTAATTTATATTACATATTAAAGCAAATGCTTTAGGAACACAGAAATTCTCTGTCATGCCAATAAAACTTTTGAATTTGAATGTGAATTTGAGTTTCGGACAGTAGAACAAAAACAAACAACTTTAAATCAAAAAAGGTAACAAAAACTCAGCACAGTTCTACACAGCCACTACTGTTTTTATATTACAAACTGCTACTGAGTGTAAAAATTCCTAAAAATCATATAGAGGCACGCACAAGAAGGAGAACGAGACAGGGGAGTGTTTAATATTTCAACTTCAGTTCAAAGTTAAAGTGGAGACACATGATTAGAATTTGAGTAAATATTTAGCGAATGTGTTATCTAATTAGCAACAATAATGCAGTTCTCAGAAGCAGAGGTTGTTGTTTGTGTTTCTCAGATTGAGAGGAAGCTGAAGACACAGAGTTTGCCTGAAGACTCTAAACTGTGGTGGAGAGAGCAGCCAGATGGAGAGATTTTCCTGGAAGAGGAGTATGGAAGAGAGGGTGATTGAGGAAGACTGGAAGAAGATGGAGCTCTGGCTATGAGATATCTCTCCACTCATCACCATAACATTTACTTGACATTATGGTAATCATCTGATATGTCTTTGTTATCTTTATACCAGCTGTATGTATAATATCGGTGTACTATTGCTACATATATTGTGACATATTTCGAAAGGCTGTCTTTCTATTTTACAAATATACTGTGTTTAACAGTACAGGTGAATCTGTGTAAGAATCCTCTAAATACTCAAATAAAACATGATAAATATAAACAGCAGGGGTCACAGCTAGGGCTGAATGTCCTGCTATATCCACAGATATATCCGCCTATAATTCTCCCTCTGCTGTGCATTTAGCATAACACTGTACGTTATGCTGTCGGCTGTGACACAGCTGATCTGGGAGTGCCTCTGCTCTTGGCCTAACCTTTTTGTGTGTGCCTTTGTACTGTAAGTTGCTCTAGATAAGAGAATCTGCTAAATGATTAAATATAAATGCATAACACTTCAAAATTCAAATGCGCTCAACTTTTACAATTACTGCATCTTACTAGACATGAAATTTTATTAAACACATCTATAAAGAAAATCCATTTTTAATCAGTTCCCACCTGTCTAAGAACCTGGGGAACTTCTGTGTGTGTGATCTCTTTCAAACAGCAGCTGATTTACTCATACCTTACTCATTCATCTTTTCATAAATTCTGTTTTTTTTTTAAGAAGTAAGACTTTTTCTCTTCTTGTCTCTTGTAGTCCTACTTCTCCACTCTCTCCTTTTTACTATGGCTGACCATACAGGAGTCTCAAATATTCTTTACCCTCTTTTTCTGTCACTTTCCTTTTTCCTAATTCACATTTTCCTTTCACTCTGCGGGACAGGAGCCAACTGAGGCTTCTCAGACTGAGACTCCCCGATTTGGGCTATGTTTCTGTCCCCCTCCCTTCGGCCGTTTTTATTCCTGTTTAAATAAAAATAAATTCAAATGAAAAAAGACCAGCTGTGATAGACCACATCCGCCCGGATATAAACGCACACCTACACATGACGCGGCTCGCACCGCGTCCCTCTCCACGCCCCGCCCTGCTCTGAGTGTGACGCAAAGTGAGCGCGACGCACGTCACCAGCTTTGCGTCATCACCTGAGGCCGAAGCAGCCGCAGCAGAGGCAAGTGCGTCGATACCGAGGTTTGTGAGAAACACACTACGAGTTGGCATTTATTGATAATTCAAGGTTATTAAATTCCCTTAAGGGGTCTTTTTGTCGTTATAGGCGGGAGTGTTCTTTGTCAGCGAGGTGGCAGAGTTTGCAGCGAATGTAGCGCGCTAGCTTCCCAGCGTTAGCGGCGCTAGCTAGCCATTTTGCGCAGTATGTCGCCTAGTGGTGCGTTTCTACAACAACAAATGAAGAGGGTGGTTACAGATAGGATACTGCTCCATTTTTCTTATTCTGTATCCCAGGACATTTAGCGATCTTGCGATCCTTGGCTATACCATCTAGAGTCTAGTTTGTTTTCTAAGTTGTGGTGTGTAGCATCCAGCTTGCTAGCTAGTTCGTCGTTTTGCTGACTGGTAGTAAAGTATGATACCGTTATCTTTGGTAGGTCGCTTACTGGCGAAGATTTGGTGAATTTACTTAATCTGT
The DNA here is from genome assembly GCA_019176425.1 of Megalops atlanticus. Classification (NCBI taxonomy): domain Eukaryota; kingdom Metazoa; phylum Chordata; class Actinopteri; order Elopiformes; family Megalopidae; genus Megalops; species Megalops atlanticus. Next base: position 855,907 of record CM032898.1, on the reverse strand, counting down.
GTTTTAACACGCAATTCAGTGTGAAAAATTCTGATGGAGTTGGAAATACAATGGATTTATTTTAGGTACAAATTTTCCTAGCCATGGACATCTGAACACAGGATTGAAGATAAAAAACTACCTTTGAGAGACATTAGTGTAGCATAATGATGTCTTACACCGAGTTTTCTTTCTACAACGTTTTCCATCTGGCAGGTCCTTGCAGCGTGTTGCTTGGCTGTGATTGGCTGTACTCGTGGTTACCATGGCGTCTCCCGGGGGACAGGGTGCGGGAGCGCTGTCCACGCGAGGAGGGGCAGGGGCCCGGAGGATGAAGTGGGCTCTGGAGCTGAGCTTAGGCGGTTCCAGGTAGGGGCCGGCCCCGGGTCAAAGCCCAGGTTAAATAGGGTGATGGGTGAGTGAAGACTGTGTGAGCCGGTGCTGTGTGGGTGAGTAGGGAGCAGGTGCAGGCTGCAGACAGAACTGCCGCTGTGACACTGCAGGTGAGAGACTCCTGTCCTTACCTGTGCTGCAGGAGCCGCGGGGACAGACAAAGTAACCAGGGCGACGGTCTGTACCCTGTGGGATATTCGGACAAGCCTGTCCCAGACACCAGCGTCCAGGAGACCGACAGGAACCTCGTGGAGAAGGTGAGACAGACTGCGCCGTGCTGGTTATTCTGCGCTGTGCGCTCTGTAGAGGGTCCAGTGTGTCACCGTGTCATCTCCCTCTCTCTGTCTGAATTCAAGAATCTAAACTGACTGACTAAACTCATCCTTCTCTCTCTCTCCCTCTCTCTCTCTCTCTCAATTCAATTCAAAATGCTTTATTGGCCTGACATTTTAAAATACATATTGCCAAAGCGTACTATTAACAGAAATCAATCATAACAATAACAATAACAAATGATATAACAAATATAAAAAGAAACAAAGAAAAAAAAACATTACTAATATCAGTACAGTGGAACATATTCTGAACTATATCCAGTGAGCTATATTCTGCATAAAATTAGAATGAAGAGTCACTGCTGTCTCTCATGCTGTGGCAGGCAGACACGTATTTTGCGGCCAAATGTACACAACAGCCCTTCTCTCCAAGAAGGATTTGTATTAGCTGTGTTTCGGGCAGGGTTGGGAAGTTTGGGGATAGTAATTGGAATTTTGGAAAGTAGGTTTCTCGAATTAGTTTGTATTTCTCACATTCTGTGAGAAAATGCAGCTCTGTCTCGACCTGCTGTTGGTTGCAGTGTGAGCACAGTCTCTCCTGTTTGGCCAGCCAAGTCTGCCTGTGTCGACCGGCCTCGATGGCAAGGCTGTGCTCGCTGAGTCTGTACTTCGTCAATGTTCTTCTGCTTTTGTAATGTTTCACTGTGGTCAGATAGTCTGCCACAGTGTATTCACCTTCTAGGGCCAGATAACATGCTAATTTGCTTTGATTTTTTGTTTGAATTTTCCAATGAGAAATATAGTTTTGTTTTTGTTGTGCTATAATTTGGTTGACTCTGATTGGTTCTGTTGGAGTGGAGCTGTCCTGAGGCTGCCAGGTATTAGTTGGGGTTAGTGTTGAACTCAGCCTCAGGACCAGCTGGCTGAGGGGGCTCTTTTCTTTGCTCAGCTCTTGGCATTGCAGGGCTTTGTCATGGTACGAGTGTGTAATGGTACGGTCTCTCTCTCTCTCTCTCTCTCCTCCCCTCTCTCCCCCTCTCTCTCTCTCTCTCTCTCTCTCTCTCTCTCTCTCTCTCTCTCTCTCTCTCTCTCTCCAGAGGTGCTGGGATGTAGCACTGGGTCCACTGAAGCAGATTCCCATGAATCTGTTCATCATGTACATGTCTGGGAACACCATCTCCATCTTCCCCATCATGATGGTGTGTATGATGGCCTGGAGGCCCATCCAGGCCCTGATGTCCATGTCTGCCAGTGAGTGTCCCCGCAACGCACACTTACCACAGCACAGCATGTACACACTGCCACACAGCGCGTACACACTTCCACACAGCGCTTACACACTTCCACACAGCACGTACACACTGCAACACAGCGCGTACACGCTTACACACTGCCACACAGGGCGTACACACTTACACACTGCAACACAGCGCGTACACACTGCAACACAGCGCGTACACGCTTACACACTGCCACACAGCGCTTTCACACTGCCACACAGCGCGTACACACTGCGACACAGCGCTTACACACTGCAGCACAGTGCGTCCACGCTTACACAATGCCACACAGCGCGTACACACTGCCACACAGCGCATACACACTGCCACACAGCACTTACACACTGCAGCACAGCGCTTACACACTGCCACACAGCGCGTACACGCTTATACACTGCCACACAGCGCGTACACACTGCCACACAGCGCGTACACACTGCCACACAGCGCATACACACTGCCACACAGCGCGTACACACTTACACACTGCAACACAGCGCGTACATGCTTACACACTGCAGCACAGCGCGTACACACTGCAACACAGCGCGTACCTGCGCACTTTTCATGCGCTCAGGGATGGCTTTTTTGCTCCAGGGTGTTCAGTGATGTGGTCATGCTGAGATTTCTGTTCTGCTTGTGAGCGACACTGTCTGGATTGCAGGTGTCTGCTCAGTTATTCATCTTCTCTCTCTGTTTTCTCTGACTTATTGTCAGTATTCATCCACACGTTTGTTTCTTCCCCATTGTATTTTGGTATTTATTTACTTATCTGATGACTTGGAGACTCACTTTGGCACCAATCAAATACTAATTACACAAGGGATGTGCACATTTGACCAGTAGAGGACACTGTTGACCATTTAAACACTGAGTCACAGATTCCTGGTAATCTTATGCCCTGTATGAACACTCACTAGTCTTGAGTTTCACTTGAAGGATGATAGTACAGAGATTTCACATTAATTAGCTGTTTTGTAAGCCTATTGAAAGCAAGGCATTCTGCAGCACGGGGGTGATTCCAAAGCCCCTGCAAGCCTCATGGCCCCCCCCTCCCATTCACAGAGAGTAAGAGTGAGTCAGGCTGAGCTGTGGACAGCGTTGCAAAACCACAAGGTTTTCCCATTAACCCCTGTCTGTAGCTGTTAAAACTCAGCAGGTGTTTTCAGTATGAGTACCTGAGCAAAGTAGTGAGGCAGTTGTGAAACATGCTGTACCGCATGCGGATTACTCGCCCATCCCGTTTCTCTCTTTCAGCCTTTAAACTGCTGGAGAGCTCCAGTCAGCAGTGGCTTCAAGGGCTGGTCTATCTCATTGGCAACCTCCTGGGCTCAGCACTGGCTATCTACAAGTGCCAATCAATGGGGCTGCTACCCACACACTCCTCTGATTGGCTGGCCTTCATTGAACCTGCTCAGGTGAACACCCAGACCTTCCTTAGCACTTACTCCGTTTCCTCTGCTGCCTCTTTCCACTGAGTGCATGTTTATAATCGCTCTGTCCGAGATTCATTGTGACTTTATTAGCATGACGCGTACCGGGTGTTTTCAGAGCCTTCTAGAACATACAGTTCCCTCCATTTTTATTTACACTCCTGGCTGAATAGGAACAAAAACCAGCATATGAAAAATGTATGGTAGATTTTTTTTCTGTTAACACTTTTTGGTACACTTTTATCTTCACAAATAATACATTTTATTCCAGAGAACATAAGGGTCACATTTGTTCACACGCTGAATTTAGTGTTTTATAAATCCTCCTCTGGATGAAGATTACACTGACATGATACTTCCTGTAGAGTTTAATAAGGTGCTGGAACTTCTGAGGGGGGATTTTTGTCCATTCCCCTTGGAGGTCCTCACCCTAACCCTTAACCCTAACCTGATCTGGGTGCTTTAGGTCATTTGATGTTCATCTGTAGGTGGACTGAGGTCTGATGATCGAGGTGGTCAGTGGAGACCATTTATTTTGTGCTCAGTTAATGGTTTATTTGTAGATTTGTAATGTACAAATTGTAATATACAAATAATAAAATTAATTATAAAAGAAAAAGGGGAAAAGAAGCAGAAAATGAAAAGTATCAGGAAACAGTTTCTCCCATGTATATATGAATAGAACTGATGTTACTTTAACTCTCTCTTGTTCTCTCTCTCTCTCTCTCCCCCTCTCCCTCTCTCTCTCTCTCTCTCTCTCTCTCCCTCTCTCTCCCTCTCCCTCCCTCTCTCTCTCCCTCTCCCTCTCTCTCTCTCTCTCTCTCTCTCTCTCTCCCTCTCTCTCTCTCTCTCTCTCTCTCTCTCTCTCCCTCTCTCTCCCTCTCCTTCTCTCTCTCTCTCTCTCTCTCAGAGGGTGGAAATCATGGGCGGAGGGATGATCCTATGAGGCAGAGGAGTGACATCACGCCCTGTGTCTCCGCCCCCTCCCCCTGCCGCCAGCGCACGCTGCTCTTCTGCCATGTTGGACTGAAACGGACTCTAGCTGCAAACTCCCTCTTTCTCTTTCTAAATAAAGATGGCTTTTATCCACGCGGTGCTTCTGATGCTCTGTCACACCTCTGTTACCTTTGCTAAAGGTGCCTAGCATTCTGTACCCATAATGCCCCTGGTTTGTGACGCTCCAGGCATGCTCACTCAGAGACCCTCATTTCACTTGTCAGTGATGTCATCACCTTACAGAGATAATGTGATTTATGACAGGGCGGTCTGAGCAGCCAGAATGACCAGGTTCAGTGATTTTCCCCCTGATGGGGGCGTTTAGTCGCGCCCCCACACTGCTGGGCTGGAGAGTGCACACGTGGAGCTGAGCTCAGCGTGTTTGCCTACGTTAGAGCTCAGTGCGGGTGTGTGGAGCTGCAGCGCTGGCCGTGTGGAAGCCGGAGGCGCAGAAGGGCACCAGGCGAGATGGAGGCCTAGCACCGAGACCATCGCCGTGCTGCGGGTCTGCGGGGCCTTAGGAATGTCACTCAAAACCCTTGCCTGGTGTTCAGTGTTCAGGTCAGCTCTTGCTTCCATGATGTCAAGACAGCCTGGGGAGGTTGGGGGGTTAGGTGAGCAGAGGCATTTTAAGCTATTCAGGTCCTAGGTTGTCGCTTGAAAAGGGAGGAGGCTGTGAAGGTTTGGGGCTGTCTCAGCTGCCTGCGGAATCCGGCATCCGGCTGTTTTTAGTGCAAAGTTTGTCAGGAACATCAGTCTAATGATTCAGTTGCAGAGCTGTCTTCTGAATGCAACTGCAGTAGATAAATTAGTCACGGGGTAGTTTTGAATTGGATTTGTGCCATCAGAGGTCAGATTTTAAATGGTGAGCATTGTGAAAATGTCAAACTGAGTACTTTAAAAATATTATATAGTAAATTGTGTAAATGCAACAGTAAACTTGATATTTCCACAGCACATTTTATATGTAAATTTTCAAACGAGGTTATCCACATCTGTCCCTATAATCAAAACCTACCCACTAATTTTGTTTGTCTTGCAAAGTTTCTAATCATAATAATTACATCAGCGTTGATCGCATACGGCACTTTCTCAAATTCCCAAAGGTTAGCTTCCTAGCTTTCGAGCTAGCATGCTAACACATTACAATGCACTTTCTCCCTTAATTCTCCGCTTAGCATCACAGTCTTTTGTCATAATAAATTCACCGGGTTAATTTCCCCGTATGCATGTGTGCTATTTTTGTTTGCATTTCCACAGGGGGAAGGATGGAATGTTTGTTTACTTTTTTTTACGAATTCATTCACGTCACGGTCGGCGATGGTGCACGCGCGGCGTTTGTTTTGAGTCTGGCAGGCGCGTGCGTCGCGCGTGCGGTGGGAACGCGACTCGCAGGCTGTGAAACGGCCCGTGCTCACAGCTAGGCCGCGCGCTGCCGCTCAACCGAACTACCCCAGCGCGCCCTGCGCTTCCGCTCGCAGCCCAGACTGACGTCACCGCCAGCCAATCGCGGCGCGGAATTCCTCCGGCCTCGGCGGCGGCCGACCAATGGCAGCGCGGCGGATGGGGCCCCGTGAAGGACACTTTGGACGCCCGCGTTGGCAGGGAAGTTAGTTCCTGCTCCGCGCTGGCCGTTTCCTGTACCCGCACAGTGTTGTGAGACGCAGAAAGCCATGTGTGTCGAAGCAAAGGTAAATTTAGCGCCCCGAATTTATCACGGAGAGGGTCGGGGCGCCGGATGGCAGCGTTTTAGGGCCGTATTGAGGCGGAAAATACACGCAGTTGAATGGAAAGCGCTTCGCGGCCTGAGCAGCGAGGCTGAGCTTATTGTAGCACGCTGCTCGGTTTGTGCGGTTTGTTGTGGGGTCTGAGAGGCAGGCAGAGCGATACCGATGCAGGCAGAATGATGGAGATGCTAACTGCTTCAGGCTAACCGAGCCGTTCCGTGCGATCGCGGCTCTCAGTCACGGCTCTTATTCAGCTGCCGCTCTGCGGATCCGGCGATAGGTAACTGGCGAGGTTAGCTTGGTAGGATAGCCTGCTGTCGGCTTTGCTGGTTTGCACCCATCGCTAGTCCCGGCTAATGTTAGCTTAGCCAGCGAACTGATGTGTCCCGCTCGCGTTCCGAGCCCACCTGAAAACCAGTTTTAAGAAATATGAAGTTTAATTGAGGACAATGTTTGCGGTTTTTCTTTCCTGGCTAATAGCGAGCTAGCAGTGGTGTCAGAAATGTGTGCTTGGCCAGCCAGTGAGCTTTGATAATAGAATAGTGTGCTAATGCTAAAGCAGCAAGCAGCACACTGTTCCAATGAAGTAGCTGTCTTTCTTGCTAAGTTAACTTGCCGGGTAAGTGCAGGTGACCCTTGCAGCTCACTTCAGATGCAGTGTTAGTTGTTCTGTCTTTGTGGTTACTTTATGTGTTGTAGCGGTATGTGTTTAAATAGCGAGCTACTGAATTAAGTACACAACTGCAGGCGGGTAGAGTCATTTAGCATGAAGCTGGATACCAGCTACTGATCTAATTTAATTTAAAAGAGCCAGTACAGTGTTAGTGTGCTGTAGTGTCAGTGTGTATATACTGTATTATCCCTCTCTCTCAGTGCAGTGTTAGTGTGCTGTAGTGTCAGTGTGTATATACTGTATTAACCCTCTCTCTCAGTGCAGTGTTAGTGTGCTGTAGTGTCAGTGTGTATATACTGTATTAACCCTCTCTCTCAATGCAGTGTTAGTGTGTATATACTGTATTAACCCTCTCTCTCAGTGCAGTGTTAGTGTGCTGTAGTGTCGGTGTGTATATACTGTATTAACCCTCTCTCTCAGTGCAGTGTTAGTGTGCTGTAGTGTCAGTGTGTATATACTGTATTAACCCTCTCTCTCAGTGCGGTGTTAGTGTGCTGTAGTGTCAGTGTGTATATGCTGTATTGATTCTCTATTAACTGTGTGTCTGGTGTCCTGATAGTCTCCCACTCTCACTTTCAGGAAAAATCTGTCTGAATGATTTCACCAATGGACATCTCCTCTTTCATCTCACCTAAAGAGAAAAATATCAGATCCTGAAAAACAGCAAAGAGGAGAGACACTGGGAGCTACAAGGAGGAAGAGGAGGGGGAGGAAGAACAGGGGCTGCAAGCCAGTTCTCACACACCTCTCTCTCTCTCTCCCAACTCTGAGAGCACCAGAGGAAAGGTGGGGAGTTAAGGACAGGAAATGAAGAGTGTGGGACCGGCAGCGCTGGGCTCAGAGCAGGAATGAAAGCAGGCTGAATAGATCTGATTAAACTGCCGGATTGTTTGCTTGCATCACTGACTGATAAGCTGAAGGGGTGCACTTTGTTACTCTTCAGCTTTGTTTTGCTCCATTGTATTCTGTGATCCCTTCTCTGATTGGAGAAGAGGAAGGAAGAGGCGTGGCCCATTGGGACACTCCAAAGTAGCGGAGGTTTTGTCTCTGGTTTTTTGGGGGGTGACTGAAGGAGAGATCGAGCACGATGGCGGACCCCATCATGGACCTGCTGGATGACACACCGCTGTTCAGCCTGGACAGCCTGCCGGAAGCCTTCACACAGGGCTCCTCTGACCCTGTGGAGGAGGCGCTGAAGCTGGCCCTGGGCCAGGTGGACACCCCGCCCATCCCCACGCCCGCCCCCGCCCCCGTCCAGCAGCCTGCCCAGGTGGCGCTGGCCCCCGCCGTGCCGGTGTCTGCGCAGTCGGTTGCGCAGACGGCTGTCCCGGTGGCCAGCAGCAGTGGGGCCGCTGCGGTGCTGCTGGGGTCGCCCCTGGCTGTGCCCGTCTCCGCCGCCACGCCGCAGCAGGTGACCGCCGCGCAGGCCGCCCCCAAAATCGTCATCCTGAAGGGCCCCCAGGGGCAGGTGCTGCAGGGCGTGGCTGCGGGCGGGGTCAGCGGCTCCCCGACCGGGAAGGTCACCATCGCCAGAGTGCTGACCGGAACCCCGCTGAGGCCCGGCATGTCCATCGTTTCCGGGGGGACGGTTTTAAACGCGACGCCGTCTGCACAGGGCCAAGTGAAAGTTGGGACGGGTGTACAGCGGTTG
>CM032898.1:825000-837500 GCA_019176425.1 Megalops atlanticus | reverse complement strand
GATGGGCGTGTGCGGGGGAACCTGCGACAGGCCGCCATCGACCGCTTCAGCAAGCCGGACTCGGACCGCCTCGTCTTCCTGCTGTGCACCAGGGCGGGGGGGCTGGGCATCAACCTGACCGCCGCCGACACCTGCGTCATCTTCGACTCCGACTGGAACCCCCAGAACGACCTGCAGGTAAGAGGTGTTTGTGTGTGGTGCAGGTGTGTGTGTGTGTGTGTGTGTGTGTGTGTGTGTGCAGGTGTGTGTGTGTGTGTGTGTGTGTGTGGTGCAGGTGTGTGTGTGTGTGGCGCAGGTGTGACAGGTGCGGTGTCTCCTGTCCCCAGGCGCAGGCCCGCTGCCACCGCATTGGCCAGTCGAAGGCGGTGAAGGTGTACCGGCTGATCACGCGCAACTCGTACGAGCGCGAGATGCTGGACAAGGCCAGCCTGAAGCTGGGGCTGGACCGCGCCGTGCTGCAGAGCATGAGCGGCAACAAGGACAGCAGCGTCAACGGGGTGAGCAGCTCTCTCTGAAAGGCTTTCACTTCACACACGCTCCCTTAGTCTCGCTTTCGACACTTAGCCGGGGGTTTTGTGAGACTTGGCACACGCTCCCTTAGCCGGGTGTTTTCTGGCACTTGGCACACGCTCCCTGGGCTGCAGGGTGGGCACTGAGGCCTGTCGTCTCTCAGATCCAGCAGTTCTCTAAGAAGGAGATCGAGGACCTGCTGCGGAAGGGGGCGTACGCCGCCATCATGGACGAGGGTGACGAGGGCAGCCGCTTCTGCGAGGAGGACATCGATCAGATCCTGCAGAGACGAGCCACCACCATCACCATCGAGAGCGAGGGCAAGGGCTCCACCTTCTCCAAGGTCTGTGCGGGACGCCCGAGGCGTGCTTACTGTGCGAGCAGCATGCGGTGTGTGTGCAGAGTGTGTAGTGTGTGTGTAACGGTGGCTCCTCCCTTCTCCAGGCCAGCTTTGTGGCCTCGGAGAACCGGACTGACATCGCGCTGGATGATCCGGAGTTCTGGCAGAAATGGGCGAAGAAAGCCGACATCGACTTCGACACCATCAACAGGAAGGTAATTACAGATTTATTACAGTCACGCCTCTCTCTGAGTACATGCTCCTGCACCTCTCTGTTTGGTACCGCCCTGTAGAACACAGTGATTGTGTTAATGTCCCCCTGTAGAACACGCAGTGAGTGTGTTAATGTTCTCCTGTAGAACACACAGTGACTGTGTTAATGTTCTCCTGTAGAACACGCTGGTGATTGACACACCGCGGGTGCGGAAGCAGACTCGGCAGTTCTCCACCCTGCGGGGGGAAGGCGGGGCTGACCTCTCTGACCTGGACAGCGATGACGAGTACCCGCCCCACAACTCGAGACATGCGCGGTCATCCCGTCGCTCAGAGCGCCACTACGGCGGAGGGTACGGCCGCACAGACTGCTTCCGCGTGGAGAAGCACCTGCTGGTGTACGGGTAGGTCCCGTCAGCCGAAACTCTGGGGTCTGAACCCGCTGGTGTGGGGTTGGTCCCCTCAGCCTGGGGTCTGAACCCGCTGGCGTGGGGTCGGTCACAGAGTGCTCTCTCCCTCCCGGCCAGGTGGGGGCGCTGGCGGGACATCCTGTCTCACGCTCGGTGTAAGCGGCGCCTGGGAGAGAGAGATGTGGAGACCATCTGCAGGGTGATCCTGGTCTTTTGCCTGCTGCATTACCGCGGCGACGAGAACATCAAGAGCTTCATCTGGGAGCTGATCACCCCGCCTGAAAACGGGCGTGCCCCGCACACGCTCCTCAACCACTCCGGTGCGTACCTCCCTCCCTCTGCTGTCTCTCTCTCTCTCTCTCTCTGTACCTGCACAGGTTCAGTCTCTCTCTCCTCTCTCTCTCTCCCTCTCTCTCTCTCTCTCTCTCTCTCTCTCTCTCTCTCTCTCTCTCTCTCTCTCTCTCCCTCCTCCCTCTCTCTCCCTCTCTCCCTCCCTCCCTCTCCTCTCTCTCTCTCCCTCTCTCTCTCCTCCCTCTCTCCCTCCCTCTCTCTCTCTCTCTCTCTCCCTCTCTCTCTCCCTCTCTCCCTCTCCCCCTCTCTCTCTCCCTCCCTCTCTCTCCCTCCCTCTCTCCTCCCTCTCTCTCTCCCTCTGTCCCTCTCTCTCTCTCTCTCTCCCTCCCTCTCTCTCTCCTCCCTCTCAATTCAATTCAATTCAATTCAATTCAAAATGCTTTATTGGCATGACATATTTTAAAACACATATTGCCAAAGCACAATAATAACATCAATCAATCATAACAATAACAATAGCAAACGACAATACAAAAAAAAAACAGTACAGTGGAACATATTCTAAACTATATTGAGTGAACTGTATTCTGCATAGAATTAGAATGAAGAGTCACTGTTGTCTCTCATGCTGTGGCAGGCAGACACGTATTTTGCGGCCAAATGTACACAACAACCCTTCTCTCCAAGAAGGATTTGTATTAGCTGTGTTTCGGGCAGGGTCGGGAAGTTTGGGTATTGTGATTGGAATTTTGGAAAGTAGGTTTCTCGAATTAGTTTGTATTTCTCACATTCTGTGAGAAAATGCAGCTCTGTCTCGACCTGCTGTTGGTTGCAGTGTGAGCACAGTCTCTCCTGTTTGGCCAGCCAAGTCTGCCTGTGTCGACCGGCCTCGATGGCAAGGCTGTGCTCGCTGAGTCTGTACTTCGTCAATGTTCTTCTGCTTTTGTAATGTTTCACTGTGGCCAGATAGTCTGCCACAGTGTATTCACCTTCTAGGGCCAGATAACATGCTAATTTGCTTTGATTTTTTGTTAGAATTTTCCAATGAGAAATATAGTTTTGTTTTTGTTGTGCTATAATTTGGTTGACTCTGATTGGTTCTGTTGGAGTGGAGCTGTCCTGAGGCTGCCAGGTATTAGTTGGGGTTAGTGTTGAACTCAGCCTCAGGACCAGCTGGCTGAGGGGGCTCTTTTCTTTGCTCAGCTCTTGGCATTGCAGGGCTTTGTGATGGTATGAGTTGGGGTCGCTGGTTTTTAGGTGTTGCCAAAATTTAATGGCTCTTTTTTGAATGTTAATGAGTAATGGATATTGGCCTAATTCTGCCCTGCATGCATTGTTCGGTGTTTTCCTCTGTACATGGAGGATATTTTTACAGAACTCTGCATGCAGGGTTTCAATTAGTGTTTGTCCCATTGAGCAAAATCTTGCTTTGTAAGCGGACCCCACACTTCACTGCCATATAGTGCAATTGGTTCAATTACAGCTTTGAATATTTTGAGCCATATCCCAATTGGTATATCCATTTTAATTTGTCTCTTAATGGCATAGTATGCCCTGCGCGCTTTCTCTTTCAGTTCATTTACAGCCAAGTTGAAGTTCCCTGTGGAGCTGATCTTTAGTCCTAGATATGTGTAGCTTGTAGTGTGCTCAATGTTTGTTGTCCCTAATGTAAATGTATGTCTGATGTCCTGAGATCTGGATCTTTTTTGGAAAATCATAATTTTTGTCTTTTTAGATTTATTGCAAGGGCCCAGGTCTTGCAGAAATGTTCCAGCAAATCTAGATTCTGCTGTAGCCCCTGTTTGGTGGGTGACAACAGAACCAGATCGTCTGCATAGAGCAAAAATTTGATCTCCTTATCAAGTAGAGTGAGTCCAGGGACTGGTGATTTTTCCAACATTGTGGCCAATTCGTTAATGTAAATGTTGAACAGCGTTGGGCTCAAGCTACATCCCTGTCTCACCCCACGCCCCTGAGTGAAGAATTTTGTTTGTTTGTTTCCAATTTTAATTGCACACTTATTTTCTGTGTACATTGATTTGATTACATCATAGGTTTTACCCCCTACACCACTTTCTAAAAGCTTATACATTAGACCATCGTGCCAGATTGAATCAAAAGCTTTTTGGAAATCGATAAAGCAAGCAAATATTTTGCTCTTGTTTTGGTTGACGTGTTTATCTATTAGGGTGTGTAGGGTGTAAATATGGTCACCTGTTCGGTGATTTGGTAAAAAGCCAATCTGACTCTTACTCAAGACATTGTGTTCATTAAGGAAGTGCAGGAGTCTTGTGTTTATAATACTGCATAGAATCTTCCCCAGATTACTGCTCACACAAATGCCTCGGTAGTTGTTTGGGTCAAATTTATCTCCACTTTTAAAAATAGGGGTAATGAGTCCTTGATTCCAGATGTCAGGAAATAGCCTACACTCAGAACCAAATTGAACAGTTTTAGGATGGCACTCTTGAGTTTGTCATCTGTGTATTTCAGCATTTCATTTAGAATGCCGTCTGGTCCACAGGCTTTTTTAGGCTGCAGGGCCTGTAGCTTTTCTACTAATTCTTTTTCTGTAATGGGCAAGTCTAGAGGATTCTGGTTGTCTTTAATTGCAAATTCAAGATTTTTCAATTTTCATATATACCCTTTTGTTCTGTATTTTTCATAATTTTTCTATAGAGTTTCTCAAAATGGTTCTCCCATATAACCCCATTTTGAATAGCTAGTTCCTCTTGATTGGGTTTATTGAGGGAATTCCAGTTAGCCCAGAAACTGTTGGAATTTAGGGACTCCTCAATTACAGCCAGTTGGTTATTTATATGTTGTTCTTTTTGGTTCTGAGTGTTTGCTTGTATTGTTTTAGAGTTTCACAATAACTGAGGCGCAGATCCTGGTTATCTGGTTGTTTGTGTTTTTGATTGGATAGTGTTCTGAGTTTTTTCCTAATGGTTTTACAGTCAGTATCAAACCATTTTTCTTGTTTCACATTTTTTTGGTTTATTTTTGGATGATTTCAGATTGGATTTTAAGGCCAGTTTTTCAAAATGTAATTTATGTGTAGAACTGCCAGGTCTGTTCCTTGTTTATTGTGAGGGTATGTGGTGACCAGAAAGTTATCTAAGAGTGATTGTATTTCTTGATTTTGAATTGCTTTCTGGTACTCTTCTGTGCTATTTTGGGCCCATCTGTAAGATTTCTGAATGTTGTACAGCTTACTGGGCTGTGTGTAGGTGTTGTTAGTTTCTGTCCTTTTCAGATACACAGTAATTTGACTGTGATCCGACAGAGGGTTAGAGGCCTGACTGTGAAGGCTCTGAAAGAGAATGGATCTATATCGGTGATCGCATAATCAACAGTACTGTTGCCAAGAGGTGAGCTGTATGTGTATCTCCCATAAGAGTCCCCTCTTAACCTACCATTGACGATGTACAGACCCAGTCCTCGACAGAGCTGCAAGAGGTGTTTTCCATTTTTGTTGGTATATTTGTCATGGTTATTCCTGTGGGAAAAAGTGGGAAATCAAGGTGGTTCTGGCTGATGATGTGGTCATCTCCATCTGTGCTGACGAAGTCCGGTTCCTCTCCGGTCCTGGCGTTCAGATCTCCACAGATCAGCACATTTCCCTGGGCCTGGAAATGGCAGATCTCCTGTTCTAAATTAGTGAACATATATTCATTAAAATAAGGAGATTCTGAGGGTGGGATGTAAATGGCACATAGAAAAACAATACTTTTTGTGGAGATGGTTCCTTCCTTGATTTTTAACCAGATGTGGAATTCCCCCTTTTTGACAGTTTCTATTGATTGTATTAGATCTGATTTAAACCAAATTAGTATACCCCCTGAGTCCCTGCCTTGCGTGACTTTGTTTAATTTGACCGAGGGTACCACAAGCTCCTTGTAGCCTGAGGGACAACCAGTGACTCTGCCTGTTTTACACCATGTTTCCTGTAAGATCAGTATGTCTATGTCTTTGATTTGTTTAACAAAGTCAGGGTTTCTGCTCTTCAGGCCAAATGTTGAAGAGTTTAGGCCCTGGATGTTCCACATAGAAATACTAAGTGATTTCATTTTTGTTTTTGCAGATTTTGACATTTGTCCTTTTTTAAGATGAGACAAATTCTGGTCATGAGAAAATTCTGTTCAGTAAAGTGATAACATGGAATAATAACAATAATTAGGCCTATTATTATTACAAATAACATCAATATTTTCCTGCAGCCTGAACGGAGTCAAAAGGCAGTTAATCCTACAAAATAATTTTATCCGAGCACAAACAACTTATTCTATTAACATTTTGACATATAGAGCTTTTGGTAACCCAGAGATTTTGAAAGTTCTCTGGCTCCTTACCACATTACCTATCCCATGAGGCGGAGCAGATAAGGCTCAGCATGTGCTGAATGTCTGCCAGCTCACGGGGCAGGGGCTGCTGGTCTGCAGACGGCCTGGGCATAGCTCAGTCCGCCTGGCTGCTGGAGCTGCTGCTGGGCCGGCACTGGGCTGCAGGGTGGAGGGTGGGCCTGGTCTGAGTGGGCAGTGTCCTGGGGCGAGGTGTCCGGGCCGTGGCTGAGGGATCCTGGGCTGACCGTGCTGGTGTGGCTCCATCGGTGCGCGTCTGAGTGGGTACTGTGGTGTGCGCTGGGGTGGCTCCATTGATGGGTGCTGGGGCAGGTACTGCGGTGGGTGCTGGGGTGGCTCCATTGATGGGTGCTGGGGCGGGTACTGCGGTGGACAGTGGTTGGGTCTCGGTCGGGCATCCTGGCTGATTGTCTGCGGGCCGGTCCTGAGGTACGTGGTGCTGGTCTCTGTGTACTGGGGGTCGTCTGTCGCTGCGGGGGTGGCTGGATCTTTTCCCAGGGCAGCGTTCTTCAGTGCCTTAGCAAACACGGGCACCACTTCTTTGTACAGGTGTACATGGTCAAACAGGCTGTCAGGACCAAGGGTGGGATGGTGGGCCAGATGAACGTTAGCCATGAGGCACACTCTCTCGAGATGACCGCATTCACCTTATGTATTGTTGTTGGGTGGAAATCTTTTCTGGGCAGGAGGGTCGAAATGACAATTTTAGAGTTGGGGAAGGTGTGTGTGGCTTTCTCTATCACCCCCCTGAGTGAAGTAGCCACCCTCTCCTGTTGTGCTCTCAGGTCGTTTGTGCCTGTGTGAATCAGGATGTGACTGGGAGAGCCAAGCCTGGATTCTGTCAGTAGCTCTAGGGCTTTTTTAGTGTTTGGACACCATATCTTCTTTGCTCTGTGTCTGGGGAAAAGCTGCCTCTCATCAATAAATTTGCCATTTAATTTCCCTCCCTCTCTCTCTCTCTCTCTCTCTCTCTCCGTCTCTCTCTCCGTCTCTCTCTCCGTCTCTCTCTCCGTCTCTCTCTCCCCCTCTCTCTCTCCCTCTCTCTCTCTCTCTCTCTCTCTCTCTCTCCCTCTCTCCCTCTCTCTCTCCCTCTCTCTCTCCGTCTCTCACCCCTGCACCCTCTCGGCGTGCCCCTCTCTCTCGCAGGCCTGTCCATCCCGGTCCCGCGGGGGCGGAAGGGGAAGAGGGTGAAGGCCCAGAGCTCCTTCGATGTGCAGAAGGTGGAGTGGATCCGCAAGTACAACCCAGACGCTCTGCTGCTGGATGACGGCTACCGCAAACACCTCAAACACCAGTGCAACAAGTACGCAAGACTGTGTGTGTGTGTGTGTGTGTGTGTGTGTGTGTGTGTGTGTGTGTGTGTGTGTGTGTGGGTGTATGCAGTAACACTCCTTCTGTGTGTGTGTGTGTGTGTGTGTGTGCAGTAACACTCCTTCTGTGTGTGTGTGTGTGTGTGTGTGTGTGTGAGTGTGTGTGAGTGTGTGTGAGTGTGTGTGAGTGTGTGTGAGTGTGTGTGAGTGTGTGTGAGTGTGGGTGTGTGTGGGTGTGTGTGGGTGTGTGTGGGTGTGTGTGTGTGTGTGAGAGTGGGTGTGTGTGTGTGTGTGTGTGAGTGGGTATGTGTGTGAGAGTGGGTATGTGTGTGAGTGGGTGTGTGGGTGACTGGGTGTGGGTGACTGGGTGTGGGTGACTGGGTGTGGGTGACTGGGTGTGTGTGTGTGTGTGGGTGACTGGGTGTGAGTGGGTGTGTGAGTGGGTGTGTGAGTGGGTGTGTGTGAGTGGGTGTGTGTGGGAGTGAGTGTGGGTGTGTGGGTGAGTGTGTGTGTGAGTGTGAGTGTGTGTGTGTGTGTGTGTGTGTGTGTGTGTGTGTGCAGTAACACTCCTCCTGTGTTGCAGGGTTCTGTTGCGTGTGCGCATGCTGTACTACCTGAGGCAGGAGGTGATTGGAGACCATGCTGACAGAGTGCTGCGCGGAGCTGACGCCAGGTACCAGTACACCCTGCTCCTCAGGGGTGTGATGTTCCTATGGCGATGTGTCTGTTCCTCGGGGATGTGATGTTGCTATGGCGATGTGTCTGTTCCTCAGGGATGTGATGCTATGGTGATGTGTGTATTCCTCGGGGATGTGCTGTTGCTATGGTGATGTGTGTGTTCCTCAGGGATGTGGATATCTGGATGCCAGAGATGGAGCTGCAGGAGGTGCCAGCGCGCTGGTGGGACTCTGAGGCCGACCGCTCCCTGCTCATTGGAGTCTTCAAACACGGTGTGTGCTTCAGACACAGTGCGCCTCAGAGAGGGAGAGGGAGAGCGAGACAGTGTGCTTCAGACACAGTGCGCCTCAGAGTGTGCTTCAGACACGGTGCGCCTCAGAGAGGGAGAGGGAGAGCGAGAGAGTGTGCTTCAGACACAGTGCGCCTCAGAGAGTGTGTTTCAGACAGTGTTCCTCAGAGAGTGTGTGTTCGGGACACAGTGCAGGTCAGAGTGCATAATCCTCTTTCTCCCTCAGGGTATGAGATGTACACAACGATGCGGGCCGACCCCTGTCTGTGTTTCCTGGAGAGAGTTGGTCGCCCTGACGACCAGGCCATTGATGCTGAGCAACACTCGGCTGATGCAGAGCTTGGAGAGGGGTGAGGGCTCCCCGACACTGCCTGATCTGGGGTCAGAATGCTCCCCGACACTGCCTGACTGGGGGTCAGAATGCTGCCTGTTATACTGAATTGGGTTCAGAATGTTACACATTATACTAATCTTGGGTCAGAATGTTACTTGGTTACAGTAGTTAAACTGTAAACCGTCTGGGTCGTAGCAGTTTAGCTGGTCACCCTGGTGCTGACGACAATGAGGTGAGGGTGATGACGATGATTCTTCTTTCAGGGGAGACTATGACAAGTACTCAGAGGACCCCGAGTTCAAGCCGCTGAGGAGGCAGCCCAGAGACCCGTATGAGGAGGTGAGAGAGACGGGACACACCCTGCGCTGTGATTGGAGGGGGAGGCTCAGTACTGGGCGGGGCTATCAGAGCAGTTCCTCTCCTGCTCAGAACAGAACTCACTGGAAGACTAACCTGTGGGATCTCTCATCCTGTACGCCAGCTGGACCCCCACACGCGCACACACACACACACACACACACGCACACACACACACACACACACACACACACACCACCTCCGCCTCCGCCCAGCTCATGAGTGTGTCTGCACCCCTCCTCATGGCCAGCTACACCCAGACACTCCCTTCCCACACTCAGTCTGAGTTCTGCAGTGGAGTCTGTATTCTGCGCTGTAGAGACAGATCCGCACTCTGCGCTTTAGAGACAGATACGCGCTCTGCGCTGTGGAGACAGATATGCGCTCTGCGCTGTGCTCACGCTGCGTCTCCTCCCTGCAGTCGGACTCCATGGCTCTGGATGAGGAGATCTGTGTGGAGGACAGGGCAGGGGAGGAGGGCGTGTCCGCAGGGCAGATGGGGGCGTGTGATTGGCCGACGGGCTCGGCGCTGACGGCGCGTCTGCGGCGGCTGATCACGGCGTATCAGCGGAGTTACCGGCGCGAGCAGCTGAAGATGGAGGCGGCGGAGAAGGGCGACCGGAGACGC
This sequence comes from Megalops atlanticus, assembly GCA_019176425.1. Classification (NCBI taxonomy): domain Eukaryota; kingdom Metazoa; phylum Chordata; class Actinopteri; order Elopiformes; family Megalopidae; genus Megalops; species Megalops atlanticus. The sequence continues at coordinate 827,779 of CM032898.1, read as the reverse complement.
CGGCGCTGCGAGCAGGCCTCCAAACTGAAGGAGATCGCCCGGCAGGAGCGGCAGCAGCGGTAACCACCGCCCCGTACCCGTAACCCCGTACCCATAACCATAACCCCGTACCCATAACCCCATAACCGTAACCCCGTACCCACAACCCCATAACCGTAACCATACCCACCATGCCGTACCCATAACCCCATAACTGTAACCATAATCATATTCATAACCCCATACCCACAACCCCATAACCATAACCCCGTACCCATAACCTCATAGCTGTAACTATACCCACCACGCCGTACCCATAACCCCGTAACCGTTACCATAATCATATTCATAACCCCGTACCCATAAGCTTGTACTCATTACCCCATACTCATAATTCTGTAACCATAACTACATTCATAACCCCGTAACCATAACCATACTCATATTCACAACTCCATAGTCATAATTTTACGCACATTCATAACCATACTTATAGCTGCATTCATAATCGCATTCATAATAATAATCATTCTTGTAACCACATTCCAATTCATAACTGTATTCACATTCATAACTAGATTCATATTAATTGCATTCATATTCATAACTGCGTTCATGTTCATAACCACATGCATGCGCAGTCACACCCAGAACTCCATGCGCCCGGCAGCACAGCCACTCACAGTTGCAGCGAGGCAGCTGATCCCAGGTCAGTGAGAGTGTCCCTGTCTCAGGTGGACGCGCCGGGAGGAGTGCGACTTCTACCGGGTGGTGTCGACGTTCGGGGTGGAGCGTCTGAAGAGCGAGGGGGGCGAGGGGGCGGAGGGTGAGGGCGAGCTGGACTGGAGCCGCTTCCGAACCTTCGCCCGCCTGGATAAGAAGACGGACGAGAGTCTGAGCCGGTACTTCAGGGGCTTCATGGCCATGTGCAGGAGAGTGTGCCACCTACGGCCCGCTCAGGGAGAGGGTGAGAGTCCTCCGTAACCCTTAACCCCGTACCTCCCTAAACCCTAACCCCCAACCCTGTACCTCCCCTGTATACCCTAACCCTGTATCTCCCTGACCCTAACTGTGTGCCTCTCCCCTATAGCTCTCCCTACCCTGATCTCCTTCCTATAGCCTATACCTCCCTGACCCTACCTCCCCATAGCCCCTGCCTGACCCTGACCCTATACCTCTTCTCTAAACCCTGACCCCCCCCGGCTGACCCTGACCCTATACCTCTCCTCTAAACCCCTGACCCTAACCCTAACCCTGACCCTATACCTCTTCTCTAAACCCTGACCCCCCCGGCTGACCCTGACCCTATACCTCTTCTCTAAACCCTGACCCCCCCGGCTGACCCTGACCCCCCGCTGTGCCCCGCAGACCCGTCGCTGCTGTCTCAGTCCCTGGCCCCGATCACGGAGGAGCGGGCGTCCCGCACGCTGTACCGCATCGGCCTGCTGCGGCGGCTGCGGGAGCGCGTGCTGCCCCACCCCGCGCTGGAGGAGCGCCTCCTGCTGGTGCAGCCGGCCGCCGAGCTGCCGGCCTGGTGGCGCACGCCGCAGCACGACCGCGAGCTGCTGCTGGGCGCCGCCCGCCACGGCGTCAGCCGCACCGAGCTGTCCATCTTCCCCGATCCCGCCTTCTCCTTCCGCCAGGCCCGCCTCGACTTCCTGCAGAGCCAGGCCACGCCCACCTCGCGCAGCTCCACCCCCTCGCTGCCCCACCTGCAGGGGGAGGGGCCCAGGCTGAAGGAGGAGGAGAAGGAGGCGGGGTTAGAGTCCCGGCTGCTGGGCGGCGGCCCGAGGCCGGCGGGGGCGGAGTCACCCTCCCAGGGGGCGTCTGCCAAACCCCGCGGCTGGGGCTGGAAGAAGAGAGGCAGGAGAGGAAGAGGAGGGAGAGGAAGAGGCAAAGGGCGCAGGGAGGGGGAGGGGGCCAGTCGGACTCGGAGTCTGACTCTGACACAGACTCCTCCACCTCCTCACGCCGAACGGCCAGCTCCGACGACAGCGGGGACAGCGAGGCGGAGGGAGACAGGGCCAGGGGTGAGTGTGGGGGGGGACAGGGCCAGGGGTGAGTGTGGGGGAGACAGGATGGGGGGTGTGTTGGGGTGTGTGTTGGTGTGCGGGGGTGACAGGATGGGGGGTGTGTGTTGGGGTGTGTGGGGGTGACAGGATGGGGTGTGTGTTGGGGTGTGTGTTGGGGTGTGTGTGGGGGGGGTGACCGGATGGGGGTGTGTGTTGGGGTGTGTGTTGGTGTGCGGGGGGCAGGTGGAGGGGAGGGGAGTGTTACTCAGTGCTGAGCCGCTGTGTATTGTCTGCAGACGCGCTGAAGCTGTGTGATTTGGATGAGAACAGCGTCCTGTCTCTGACCCCGTCCCAGGATGGAGCTCCCCCCGACTCTGCCACTGACCCACTGCGAGCCGACTGGCCCAAGGTGTGTGTGTGTGTGTGTGTGTGTGTGTGTGTGTGTGTGTGTGTGTGTGCGTGCGTGGGTGCGTGGGTGCGTGGGTGCGTGTGCGCGTGGGTGTGCGTATGCGCGTGTGTGTGTGTCTGTGTGTGTGTGCGTGTGGGTGTATGTGTGTGTGCGCGTGTGTGTGTGCGCGTGTGTGGGTGTGTGTGTGTGTGTCTGTGTGTGTGGGTGTGTGTATGTGTGGGTGTGTGTGTGCGTGTGGGTGTGTGTGTATGTATGTGTGTATGAGTGTGTAGGTGTGTGTGTGTGTGTGTGTGTATGTGTATGTGTATGTGTGCGTGTGTATGTATGTGTGTGTGTGGGTGTGCGTGTGTGGGTGTATGTGTGTGTGTGTGTGTGCGTG